>PVHX01008654.1:0-81799 GCA_004024805.1 Geosciurus inauris
ATAGAGATGTTCTTTGGGGCCTTCTCACAGGAGAATCAACAGTATAGATGCCTGCAGTCTTTGAGAAGGGCGATGCTCTTCATAAACCTCAAATATTCACTGTATTTAAAGGAATGTATGACATATTATTGGGCCTTGGTAGAGATTAATATCTCACTACAGAAAAACTAGAGGTTAAGTGACCTTTATTAGTTATGTTGCCAGCCACCAAAAGCTTCAAAGAAAAAGACAAGAAATGATTTAGGATACCAAACCTAAAAGGATCATTATGGAGATCTTAAAGGCAAACACAAATAGCATAAGCAGGCAATTTACATTCTCATGGTTCCTGCTCATATTGCCATATTGCCTTGCTCACACACCCACCACACACACACACACACACACACACACACACACATACACACAAGGCCTCATCAAGAGTTCCAGGTAAAATTTGTTTCTATTTTCTAGCCTTCTATCCTCTTTTAATGCTATTTGCATTTACATTACCTTATATAAATATCGATCATGTTTATACATATACGCATACATTGCCATTTGTATATCAATTTGATACTGTTCATTCTTTCCTTTAAGTATTAATTGTCCTCGAATGCCCTTTATCTTCAACCTGGAAACTATCTTTAATCATGCCTTGTTTGTATGAAATGTCATTTCTTTTCTTCAATTTTAGTGGATAGTTTTGCTGGATGTTTAATTTTTGGTCATAAGTTTTTATTTTTATTTCTTTAGCCATGTCGTGGTGTAAATATGAGGTGCTCCCAAAAGCTCCTGTATTAATATGGGAATAAATAGGTAAAATGATTAAATTCTGAGAGGTTTAACTTAATCAGTCCATCCTAGTTTGAATGGACCAACTGGGTTGTGACTGTAGATAAGTGGGATGTTACTGGAGGAGGTGGGTTACTGGTAGAATGCCCTGAAAGGTATATCTTCCTTGCAGCCTCTTCCCTCTTCTCCCTCTCTTATTTTACTTTCTGGCTGTTACGAGGGGAACAGTTTCTCTCCACCACATTCTTCCACCATGGTGTGATGCCTCATGTTGGACCCAGAGCAATAGTTTTGAATGACCATGAACTAACCATAAGCCAAAATAAAGTTTCTTTACTCTCAGTTGTTCTTGTCAGGCTGTTATTATTTGGATGTGAAGTGTCCCCCAGAAGCCCACATGGGAGACAGTGCAAGAAGATTCAGAAGAGAAACAACTGGGTTGTAAGTGTCTTAACCCAATCAGTAATTTAATCCCCTAATAGGGATTAACTCAGTGGTAACTGAAGTGGTAAGGTGTGGCTGGAGAAGGTGAGAATTGAGACATGGCTTTGGGTTTATATTTGTATCTTGCTAGTGGACTCTGTCATTGCTTTCTGATTGCCATGTAAGCTGCTTCACCTTGCCACACTCTTCCGCCATGTTGTTCCTGTCTCACCAGGAGCCCTGAGGAATGGAGCCGACTTTCAATGGACTAAGACCTCTAAAACCATGAGCCCTAAAATAAATTCTTCTTCTTCTACAATTGTTCTGGTCAGGTCATTTAGTCACAGCAGTGAAAAAGCTGACTAAAACACAGGTATTTTGGTCACACCAATGTCCGACTGACTAACACAGAAATTGGTGCTAAGAAGTGGGATTGTTGCTGTGACTAACCTGATCATGCAGTTCAGAAGGTTTTGAAGCTGGTTTGTGGAATTTGGAAAAGTTTGGAGATGCAGACTGAAAAGGCTATAGAATGTTGTAAGCAGAGCCTAATGGATGATAATGGTGGGAGCTCAGAAGGCTAGAATACTGATAGTAATGAGAACAGTGCTCATGAGGTTTCAGAGAAATGAATACTGTATTGGAAATTGGACCAGACCATTTGGGTTATATTTTGGCAAAGAACTTGGCTATATTTTGCCTTTGTTTTGATATTTTCTATGAGGTTTAATTTAAAGGTGATAGACTAATTAATCTAGTAGAAAAAATTTCAAGGCAGCACAACATTCAGAAATTGGCTTGGCTATTGATACCAGGTGTGCTGGTATTCAGGCATACTATGAGAATAGGGAGCAAACAGCAGAGTTGAAGGACTTTTAAAAATTACCATTTGACCAGAAAATTGCTTGTAAAACTGGGGCCAAGGAAGATGTGATTATAAAAGCCACTAAAAAGATGCTAAGTACTTTTCACAGAGATACAAGGAAAAATGGCTTGTGGGAAGTTATCTCAGAAATTTATAAGACCACACCCATTGTAGGCTCAAGAGTGTAGAAGGCAAAATTTCTTTGAAAAGAGATTATGGGGGCACCCTTTTTCATGGTAGGGGGATGGGTAGAAAGTTTTTCACCACATTTAGTTGTCCAGGGATTTAGATGCTGCAGGAGCCATGATTCTAGAGGGTCCAGATAGGTATTGCATGAGCTGGTTGAAGCCCTTGGCAGCATCCACATGGTGCTAATTCTCCAGCAATACAAGAAGCAAGAATTACAGGGTCATGGCAGCTTCTAACAATATTTCAAAGAAAGGCCTGCCTAGGAGGCCAGGCAAAGTGTAACACGGCTGGAGTCCCTGTAGGTTGCTCCTGAAAGGATGATGCATGAAACTGTGAAGGCAAAGTGGAAGCTGGAATGGAAGACCAAAGGAACTGAGAGATGCTGGTAATATGGACTGTGTATTGAGAAAAGCTGGTGGCTGCACAAAGAGCAAGGATAAAAGAGAGCCCATGTGTGTTATAACCTGCAAGGCCAGAGGGGCAGGGTTGCACAAGTCTTTTGGAAATTACAACTCTCATGTATGTGTCCAATATGTTGTATAAGAAGTTATGGGACCTCTTTGCTCGGCTGGGTTTAGGCCTTGCTTTGACCCCATCCTTTCTTTCAATCCCCCTATTTATTCTTTTTTTGAATGGGAATGTTTGCTTTGTGCCATTGTATATTGGATATATGTGACTTACAATTTTCATATAGGCTCACAGTTAAGAGTTTGCCTTGAGTCTCAAGTGGAACTTTGGGCTTGGATTTTAAGACAATGCTGAAACTGTTGAGACTATGGGACTCTTGGAGATGAACTAAATGCATTTTGCATTGTGAGATAAAAATGAGTTTTCAGAGGTCAGGGACAGAACATTGTGGTTTAATATGAAGTGTCATTCTAAAGTTTGTGTGTTCTACAGCAATATTCAGAGGTTAAATGATTAGATTGTGAGAGGTATAGCCTGATCATTCCATCCTAGTTTAAATGGACTGACTGCGTGGCAACTGTAGGCAGATGGGATGTGGCAAGAGGAGGTAGGTCACTAGGTACATGCTCTGGAAGGGTTCCTCTTCCTTGCCCTTCCACACCTCTTGGCTGCCATAAGGAAGTAGCTTCTCTTCATCATATGCTTCCAATATCATGTGATACCTCATCTTGAGCCCAGAGCAATGGACTTAGCTAAGTATGGACTAAATCTCTGAATTATGAGCCAAAATAAAATGTCCCCTCTCTAAATTTTTCTAGTATAGTATTTTGGTCACAGTGATTCAAAGCTGACTAACACAAGCAAATTGACTGTGTCATTCCAGTTTTATCTGGCTTCTCTGGTTTCTGATAAGTCAGCCATTTATTGTAATCATTGTTCTCCTGAAGACAACATATTAGCATCTGTCTAATTTCCAAGATTGTCATTTATCCTTGTCTTCCAGCGGTTTGAATATGCTCTACCTAGGAAAGGTTTTCTTTGTGATTATTCTGCTTTTCTGTAAAGAGAATTTTGCAAAACCTAAATCTGGAAGTATTAACTTAGTTTCCTCCAAATTTGGTAAATTGGGATCATTAAATTTTCAAATAGTTTTGCTAATCCTTTCTCTACTTTCCTGGAACTCAAATTACATATTTGCTAGGCCTTTGTTTGTCATAGATTGTACTTTTGATGAGTCTTTAAAGTTGTATTTATCTTTTTTTACATTAATTTTTTCTCTCTGTTCTTTGAATTGGGTAATTTCTATTAATTTGCTTTCAAGTTTTTAACATTCTTTCTTCTACCATTACCAAACTGCTATTGAGTTCATCTATCAAATTTTTAATTTCAGTCATTTCACTTTTTACTTAGCTAATTGCTCTTTTATATATTTAACATTTCTGTGTTGAGATTCCCTATTTGTTACTTCATTGATACTATATTTTCCTTTAATTCTTTCATCTTATTTTAAATAACTCCTTTTAAGACAATGTCTACTACAGTTCCTATCTAGGCTCTATGTGAGTCAGATTATTTTGATTTTCTATTTCCAAGCAGGTATGTTTTATTGTTTTTTAAATATATAACAATTTTTATTTAAAAGCTGGGTATTACAAATAATGTGTTGAAACAATACTGAATTCTCTTGTCTTCTCTGGGAATTATTATTATTTTATTGTACTGGACAAATAGTTATCTGGATGTGTACAACAGTCTGCCTCACACTTTATAGTGGCTCATATTTCAGTGTTGTATTAATGGTTTCCATTTCTAACCTTTGTATCCTGGCCCCTGGTGGTCTGTTCCATGGCTGCATAATTTGGTGGTCAGCCAAAAATGTGGACAGAGATTTTCCTCTGACTTAAGGACTCTGACTTTTATGATATCCTGTGAAATTCTTACTTAGTTCCAGACATTCTCTCTTTGGGCTCTATTCTCTGACACCTCAGACTAGTAGGATCTAGTTTTAGCTAACTAAATTGCATGTTATCGTGAAATACCTTCAGTTATAAAAACAGAAAATTCACTGAATTTGCCTAAGTATGGCTTACACTTTCAAGAGCAAATTCATTTTTGTTTTCAATATTTTCCCAGAACTCTTGGGAGTCCTTGGGTATGAGATTTTATTTGTCTGCTATTGATTCAACTGGTGTTATTTCTAGGTTTTATAATTGTCATCACAAGAGGATTTGCACAAAAATGTCACTTTGCAACTTTCATCAAATACTTTCTTTACTTTTGAATTTGTCTCATTTCCCCCTGATAGTGATACTGTAGGACTAATGTTTATATATAAAGCAAAGGTTTCTAAGACCCTGGTACAGTCCTACAGTATTATATCAATTACTAATTCCTCTGTTGTGCCAATTACTAAATCTTCTGTATCACTTATGATTGTCTATATACCAAAATATCTCATGTTACCACTTAGGGAACAAGAATGGTGATGAAAAGAATTATGAAGACTGAGCATTGTAATTAATATTTCCATGAAGTAAGGAGGTAAGAAGAGCCAGAAAAAATAAAATATTACCCCAATATTACTGTCAAAGTAATAATTTGAAAACAAGTCGGATCAAATTACTTTCCAACTTGAAATGTGTCTGTAGTTTCTTAAATTCTATAAGAGAAAGCTCAAGCTGCCTGCCATGCTATGCTAAGTATGATAGCACCTGTTTCTTATCTATGTCTATGAACTAGATTCAGGTGCAGTGCCTAAAATATGGTGGACACTCAGGAGATAATTGATCAGAATTATCTATAGGAATTGGATAGATTAATGCTATGTGAGTTATACACACTTTTGAGGACATATGTCTTGTTTGTATATCTATACTGGAACGTCTAGAGCATGATGATTTTTATATGAATGGATTGGGTAACAGGGTGTCCAGATATTTTCTCAAACATTATTTTGAATATGTCTGTATGAGAGTGTTAGATAAGATTAGCATTTAAATGTGTAGATTAAGTAAAGCAGATTACCCTGTATCACAAAAGTGGGCCACATCCATTCAATTAAAGGACCAAATGGAACAAAAAAGCTGACCCTGCCCTGTGTAATAGAAAATTTCTTCCTGTCTTACTTTATTCAAATTGGGACATTGGCTATAGGATTCAAATTGAAACACCAGTTCTTTTCAGGTGTCAAATTTGCCAAGCTTCAGACAGAAGTGAAACCTTTGGCTTTGGTGTTTGGACCAAACACCAAATAAACTATTAGCTCTTTTTTTGAATCTCTAGCTTGCCAAATGATGCTTCATATCCTGGGACTTTCCGGTCTCCATAATCATGTGTGTCAATTCCTTATAGTAAATCATCTCTCTCTCTCTCTCTCTCTCTCTCTCACACACACACACACACACACACACATGTATAAGCAACATATACATTCTCCTTTTTCTATTTTTCTGGAGAAACTAAGGCATAGAATAATGACAACACATTAAGTATTTATTTATTGATGGAAAAAAGAACTATACAAAAAAAGAAGTCACCAATCCAGACTCTTTATTTATAAGTAACTAAAAATACCAGATTGAGTGATTCATTCATTGATCTGCCATTGTTCTAACCCTAATTTTTAAAATTTCTTTCTCCTAAATTAATATCATTGACCTTTTGTGATACTAGTTATAATGATAAAAATAGCCAGTTTAATTTAATTTATTAATTTAAGAAGAGCACCAACACATACTAGGGTTTCTTTTAAAGGTCTCATTTCTTAATTCATTTGGTCCTTACATCAGTACTATGAGGTAGTTATTAATATTATCCCAGAAGAACACATACAGTTAACCAGGCCTTTCTCTAACCAGCCCTAGGCTAGGTGTAGTATATAAATTATCACATTAATTTCACTATCAACCTATAAGTTATAGGTACAGCCCTGAGACTTAATAAACTTAATAATGTGTTCAAGTTCAAATGATGTGGGAGATGTCATTTTGAAACCCATCTTAATGTAATTCTAAGGCTCTTCCCCTATAGAATTGTTTGGGCTGAAGCTAATATATTTTTTTTAATATTTTTTTTAGTTGTAGATGGAAACAATGTCTTTATTTTATTGCTTTGTATGTGGTGCTGAGGATCAACTCAGGGCCTCACGCATGCGAGGCAAGCGCTCTACCGCTGAGCTACAATCCCAGCCCTGAGGCTAAGATTTGACGCCAAATAAGAGGAAACACTTGCTTTTCATATAAGTGGCATTATTGAACTTAGTATTTGGGAATTGTGACAAAATTTTCAGGCCTATTTCTAAGACAGCCGAAAGAGAACATTGTATGTTTGTAGAAGGTTCAGCAAACCTAAGTTCTCAGTGAGTGCTTATCAGAAGAGATTAGTGAATAAAAAAGAAAAATAAAAAGAATGGGAATGTGTAGATTTGAAGAACAAAAATTTTTAAAAAGTCAAAAGAAAAGGGAATTTGAGTTACAATCAAGTGAATCAAAAGAACATGAAAAAGCAGCACTTTGGGAGTCTGAGACAGGAGGATCGGATCGTGAGTTCAAAGCCAGCCTCAGCAACGGTGAGGTGCTAAGCAACTCAGTGAGACTCTGTCTCCAAATAAAACACAAAATGGGCTGGGGATGTGGCTCAGTGGTCGAGTGCCCCTGAGTTCAATACCTAGTACCAAAAAAAGAAAAAAGAAAAAAAGAAATGCACAGCCAAACTCCAGACCTGCCACTTGGTGAGCTTCCTTCAGGTTTTCTATCTTAGGAGAACACTCTCTCTGTGTAGCTATGGTTTCTGATCCAATACAGAGTTCTTCTTGACCCGAAGGAGTCACCACCCTTAGTGACGTGATGACATGCCTATTTGATTATATGGCATCAGTGTGCAATTTCGTTCATTGTGTTATTTGTCCATTTTTCCAACAAATCTGATGATATGTATTTCCGTTTCATCATGGTTCCGAATATTAATGGAGATAGATTTGACCATTCTCTAGTAAAAGAAAAGCCTTCACAGTATGTAGGAATCCTTGCTGAGGAAATCTCCTGCTGGGTTTTGCCTGGAGGAATTTTCACTGCTTGGTATCTACTCAAAGGTCAGGTGACCTTTGTAGAGAGAAAATATTTACAGTCCCTTAAGGGACGTGCATTTGGTTGTTGCCATTTGGTTTCTAATTTAAAGAACATATTCCTCTTCCTGCTTGTCTGTGTCAGAAAGTTTAGCAGATGTTTCCACTGCATAAACCATGGCAGGTTTTCTCCTCTGTATGTAGACTTTTCAAACCAGGTTTAATGATTCAACCACTTATTCTATTAGAAAGGAATTTTTAAATAGAGCTGCCAATTCATTATACTCTTAAAGCACTCTAAAAGAATGGAGGTTCTTCCTGGAACTACTTAACAGAGATTTAAATTGTGTAATAAGTAAAATTAAGCTGACATAGAATATGAGCGACTGAAACAGTTTCTTAGAGGTATTAAACCTTTGTTTATGAGAGTAATAACAATTGTTGGCATAACCCATGTGAAGATCTGAAAACATTTTTACATTTATTTTACTAATATCTCAATTTTGATGAATTATAATCTCTTGCTGGTTGGATTTTGATTTCATTTGGAGATGATTTAAGTGACTGCATTTCATTATTAAGACATAGGATAATAAAATTTGGCTTCCTGGAGAACTTAAAATGGTACTAATATTCCTATAAACAGAAGTTAATATAAAAATGCCCTTTAGATTTATGGAGACAAAAACAGAGAAGTTTGGGAAAATATTCTGAAACTAATCATGTTTCCTATATGTTAATATGATAACCACATTATTTAATAAAGATGAAAATAATTCTAGGTTTACATTTATCTTCTTGGCAATTATATAAGCTTTACATATGTAGATGATAGATGATCATGGCTAGGAATGTTTTCAAAAGTATTCTTGGAGAGAAAAATACCAGCCTAACTTTAGCATCATAATACATGATGTATGTTTAAGACTATGAATAAATTATTTTCAAATAACTTAAAATTTGAAGTCAATTTATATTTTGGTCATTTTCTTAGACAAAATAGATTACTTATAAAACAAGGGTTGTTTTTTCTTTTAAATAAATGTTAATGTGAGTATTCAGTATAGGAATTATGTAACAATTTGTGGAATAGAGAAGGCTTTGGGGGAATATTTTGCAGTTGGTACAAGCTAAAATTTTAAACTCTGAAGATCATTGTAATGACCTTATGTTTCAGAATCATCTGATAATATTACTTATGAATATGAATCATCATATAAATGGTAAATAAGAATTGCATGGTAATCAGAATTGTATGTATTAGTCAAAATATAAACATTCATTTGCAGACACATATATAGCATATGTTCATTTTAGTAAATAGATAAGATGATGATGAAAAAGGATATAGCTAAAAATATTAAAAGTTGAGCCTCATATATTCCCCCAAAGGGCAGGGAATAAGTATAATGTTATAAAAATTAGCTGTCACTGCAGGGGGCCCAAAGTGTAGGAAAAAAGTTGGAACAGTCCCCAAGTCAGATGGGGAATACTAGGTCCCAATCTACACAAGGGTCTCAAAGCTTAATTTTCTCTGTTCATCAGGCTATAAACCAAGTACATGGCAATCTACCAAGCCAGGAGATGGAGAGGCAGAAATTTTATCGGGCACCACAAATATGCCTGCTCTCCTATCTATGAAGATAGGAGATTTGTTGGGATTGGCTATCTTAACCTTGAGGCTGGATGAAGAAGTATGGAAAATATTCTCCCCTCCCCTTCTCTCCTCTTTTGTCTCTCCCTTCCCTCCCCTTCCCTCCCCTCCTGTCCCCATCCTTCCCCTTCTTTTCCCTTCCCTTTCCCTCTTTCTCAGAGAGATCCAGGAAGATAAAGATTTTGTACTCCTTTTCTTCCTATCTTTTCATTCCTCTTTAAAAATTACTTTCCTATAAACAGACATGAGCCATATCAATAGGGTCCTGAAAAGAAATAGACAGCATATTTCAACCACTAAATTGAAGAAGTTTAGTGAAAAGGCTATTCAAAATGATTTTGGTAGAATGTAGGAAAATCAATATGGAAAAGTAGAATATCCTGGGGTAGTGACAGGTCTAGAAGGACAAAAGGCTGAAGTCTAAGGGACCTGGAAAAACTGCTTGTAAGTTCAAGAGCTCCGAATGAAGAACAGCTTGACATGGGTCACTTGGCAGGAGGAGGTGGACTTCATGTTCACTCCCTCACCTCCTGTGTGTGCTTTCCATTGGCCAAAACCAACTTAGACAGACAGCCAGGTATCCTTGATGGCCTCAGCTGCCCAGGTGAAGCGGATACAGGCATGGGCATCCAGGGAAAAAATGAGATCTAACTCTTAAAGATAAAATAAACAGCTTTAAAAATAATCTTTACATCTGTTTCAGAGCAAAGCTGTTTGATACCAAGAATACGTTTTATAATTTCTATTTAGATGTTTGAAATTACGTTATAGTAATTTACAACTTTTGATCATGCCAAAAAAAGAAAAGGCTTATGAAACCACAAATGGAGAAATCCACTGTGTGGAAGTTGGGGAAAGCAGAGAAGGTGCAGACCTAGAGTGGACTGCACAGCTCTGTCTCAGTTGAGTGACTGTCCTGTGGAATAATCTGGACTTTTGTCCTGTCTTGCCAGACTTTTCCCCTCATGATCTCATGTAAGAATTTATTAAATGCTTTCTAAAATTATAGCAACTGACAGTTTATTTGATTTTTGTTCTTTACAATTATTCTTGTTGGTGTGGAACCTGCAAGTATCTTTGCTCTCTTTATCATTTCCGTCCTGTCATTCCTTACCCCTCTAGCTGTGTTATTTAGAAAACGTTTCTGGTGTGAGCAGCACAAAGGGATGGTGTTGCTAGAGGACACAGAGTGAACCCTGCATGTTTTGTTGTCTCTATACTTACCAGAAAAATCCCCATGTTCAATTATACCTGGAAGCTGCTCTTACAGGGCCAGGGCTGGGTGGAGAGAGGGTGGCAAATCTGCAAACAGACCCAGGCATCTAAGAAGGGCCTTGAAGGAGATGAAAAAGGTGAATGTGCAGCAGAAATAAGGGAAAATAATTTGTGAAGAAGCAATTTTCAGGACCATATAGGACTCTATATAGGCTATATGCAATTTAGAGAGCATTTACCTGTTCAGAGAATACTGACAATCTTTAAAGAATAAGTTTAGCAATATGTTTAGATATGGTAGTATGAATGTACACTCAGTAAATTGTGAGGTTATTATATTAAAAAGTGAATATAATTTGTAGTCCATGGATTGAGGATCTTTTCAACTAGTTTGAAGACAGGAAAATCCATTAAATGATGAATTGCATGCTGCATTTTATTGTTGTTTAAGGGTCTAGTGAGTGGTAGCAGCTTTAGCTATCGAAAGAGGACCGCACATAACAAAAAGCCTGGGAAAAATGAAGGTCAGACTGTAAGCTTAAAAACAGGAACTGTAAAGATTAGAAGAGGAGATGCTTTTCCAAAAGCAATGTAAGTATCTACCTTTACCACTCCAACTTGAGAGATGGGGAATTCAGCAGCAGCAGAGTTGGCAAGAGGAACGAGATACCTGACCTCTAAAATCTTTCCTATCTAAAATGCTCATGGATTCCCAGCTGCCTCTGCAAAGATAAGAATGTGAATTCTTTTGCAGTGTGGTCTTCTTTATCTGATACGTGTCATAATTTACAGTGTTTCTGCAATCTGAAACTATGACCAGTTCAGCTGCATGGTACATTTAGAATGGTTGTAATAAATGTTTGTAGGTGTGTGTGTGTGTGTGTGTGTGTGTGTGTGTGTAGTATGCAGTAATTCCAAATAAGAATATATTTGGGGTATCAGTTTTCAGAGTCTTTGGTATTGAGGAAAATGTACTGATAGATATGTAAATACAATGCAGGATTTAAAAGCCTATTAAGCTTTATATAATCACTCTGAAATATTTTAGTAGAAACTTTCAGTTCCCATTTACTTCATTAATTCTTATTCCTATTCAGTTCTTGTAAAATAATATATCGTTTCTGCTTGGACTTATTATACTTTGTCCCTTATACTTGATTACTTAATTCTTCCAAAATTTCTTGGTTTGGTAAGATCTTTTAGCATCCAGGAAGTTAAAAATCTTGCATGGAAAATTACATCTTGCATCATTATGATGGCAGATCTTATATGTTGTCTGTATTGTAATACATAGCAAAATAAAGTCTTCCTTTTCAAAGTCCATAAAGAAAAAAAATATATACACCCCATGGGCCCTTCTGTGAAAATGTGGAGTCACTGAAGTCAGAATTATGATTCTACATGCTATTGTCTGTTAGTATGCATTGCCCTTATTCTGATACATGCTACCTCTATTCTGAATTATGGAAGGCATTTCCTGTCCTCCTCACCTCTAAAGTGAAACATCTACAGCCTGTTGTTTTATATTATGGCAATTTTTTCTTCAAATCTAACTCTGTCAAAATGCTTAAATGGATCCTGAATGTGTGATGTTGGAATTCCTTAATAGGGCATTATAAACTTTTCACAGTTTTTATAAACTTTTTCACAGTTTCTTATTTCCCAGTTCACTAATTTTTCTATTTACCAGATACACTGTCACATCAGACTATGCAGATATAACTGAATAAGTCTTGTGATTTTCCCTCCAGGTATTTAGTTATATTCCACCTGCTCCCTACAGCAGGGTCTCTCCTTGTCTTGTTATTGTAATGTCTATCTCTGAGGACAAAATCAAAACTCTCTGGTCATAAATATTTCCTCTTCTACATGCTCAGGCTCCATTATACTTCAATAAAATGTATGTGATTCTTGGTCATGGGTTATAATAATCTGTGTACATCTCTCATTAGCCATTCAGTATTCACTCAAAACCATTGAATGTATCTTTGGCCATTGCTATTGCACAAAGAATTTTGCAAACAGAATACAAAAAGGTCTTGTGTTAAGTAGAGCTTATTTTAAATTGAGTAGACCAACATCCAAACGAGTGGCTACAAAACAATCTGATATCATTGATCATAAGAGAACCCATGAAATACTACCTAAAAAGAGAAGAAAAGGCACTTAAGTCTGCCTATGAGTATAATGGAAATCCCCATTAATAATGGTTAATAAACTTGAGTCTTGAAGGATGAAGAAAAATTTAGTAGTGAGGCAAAAATGAGGAAAGATAAAATTAAAGCTAATTCCTTTAATCCACCTGTTTATCTTCAAGATATCCTTGAAGATAAACAGGTGGATTAAAGGAATTAGCTTATTAAATAGGTGGAGATGATTCAGTAATATTAGGTCCAGAATGCTTAATGAGGAAATGCTGTAGAAGCCACATCATAAAACGTCTTTTACGCTATACTAAAGGTTATGGGATAGGAAAGAACTGAGGAAATACTAAGCTGAGCAATAGTTTGATGTATAGAATTGCTTGGAGTACATTATACTTGAAAAAAGGAGTAAAATCAGATGATTGTGTCCACCAAATGAGACATGATAAATCACATGCATGAGCCTGGGCATGGAGAGAAATAGATGAAGCCTGAGGGTGGAACTGAGTGTCCAGAAGAAATGACAGGATCTTGTGTCTTTTGAAGTTAGGAATGGGATGAAAGAAAGGTTGAGGCCACTCACCAATTTTGGCTCAGGAGAGGAGCAGGCATTCAATTCCCCGAGTCCAGGAGCATGGGAGAAAAGGATGGGAAGTAAGAGAATGAAATTTGTTTTATAGAACTGATTGAGTTTGTGATACACTTAGAATTTTCATGTTGGGTTATTAATTTGGAAGTTGGAAGAAAATTTGAGGATCTTGAAAGACAAAAGTAAAGAGGACTCAAGAAAGTGTGAAGGTATTGAATCAGAATGTAGAAGCAACACAAATAATTAAAAAGGTATGAATAAAATGGAAATTTCAGAATGAAATTATGGAAAGAAAATGATCAGAGAGCTCTTAAACGTTCTAGCACATTAGGAACTAAACCAAGTTTGTGATGCTACAAAAAGACTAAGACAGGTTTTAGAGGAGTGTGATGTAATAGAATCTGAGAATGAAGAAAGCAGTCAATAGTGGCACATGCCAGTAAGATAATATGATCCATTAGATTTGGAAATTAGGGATCCTTGATGACTTCTCAGGTCATTTTCAATTGGGGGGGGTGATCTTTAACAACTTGAGACATGAACAAAGGAAGATATCATGTATTAAGTTTGAAATCGAATGTAATAGACAATATCCAAAGAGGAATAAGTATTGTTGAATGCTTTGTTTTTTCTTTTTTAGGTGAGAGATCTTAAATGTTATGTATATTCTTAGGGGAATAATCCACTGGAAAGCAATAAAGAAGCTCTCTTGAAAATGGGGGTATTTGATAGAAGTTATTTTCCACTAAGATTAGTTGCAGGCATTAAGGGCTAAAGATGGTAGAAGGTTGGACAGTGTATACATGAAGGCAAGCTTTTACATGATGTGAGAGACTCGTTTTTTCCATGAACAGGGAAACTGAGTCAGCTGAGTCATCCATTGTGATGTGGTGACAGGAAAAGGACTTTGAAGAAATGGGTACATATTCAAAATAAATGCTGTGACTATAGAAAAGAACTCAACTAATTGCACATGGCAGGATTCTGAGCTGTGTTCATGGTACCTTTATTAAGGATTGAGTGACTTTTGCCATAGGTACAGTAATGTAGAAGACAACGGAATAGTTTGATACAGACTAGAGGAATTCTGGGTTGAACAAAATTGAAGACTATGAGAAAGGTATATAGAGGTGAGGCTATATAAGCTTGGAAGCACTGTTCTGAGACATCAGCAATGAACATGAAATAAAGGAAACCAGGAGCAGACTGGACAGCCTATAACTGGGTGGTAAATTTAGGAAAGATGAGAATTTCCTTTGGGTTCAAGTCAGGTCTGTTATCAAACTTTAGTGTCTGTAAGAATCATCAGGAATATTATTTTAAAATGCAAGTTTTCAGGTTGCCTCAATGTACTTTAGGGTCAATCTTGGGAATCTACATTTTAAAATCACATCAGGTGAGGATATAAGAGGTTCTCAACCAAAATTTAAATAACACTTGGAAAGGATATTGGTTGAACAAAGATTGGGAATGATCTGGAAAGGTAAACAGGGGTTGTGTTGATATAGAGACTGAAATGTAATTTGATGAATAATGTAATTTTTTTCAGCTATCATATTACACTAAGAAATCTATCCCCTGCCCTGAAAAAAGAAAGAAACCTCTAAAAACTAATGGTTTGGGCAAGATTGTAGCATATATGATCAACAAATAAAATCAGTCACATTTCTATATGTTAACAATGAACAAGTTGAAACCCAAATTGAAAATGCAATGGTATAAATGGTAACATAACTACTACAAAGAAATTTAACAAAATATTTAATGATAATTATACTCAAAATTATAAAGTGTTGATGAAGATAGTCAAGGAGGACCTGAACAAATGAGTAGACATACTGTGCTCATATGTCAATCACGAGGCTTATCAAAGATGTCCATTTTTTTCCAAGGCAATCTACAGTTTTAATGCTACAAATCAAAATTTCCTAACCAAATCTTAATAATTTTTTTTTCAGATATAGTCAAGAATATTATATAATTTATGTGGAAGCCATCAACCTCAGAACAGCTGGAAACACCTTGAAGAAAAAAAAAAAAAGAATAAGATGGTTGAAATCACTCCACCCAATATCAAGTCCTGCTATGGGGTTGCAATAATCAAGGAAGCATAGTCTCTGTAGAGAGATAGATCATTAGCACTAGTTAGAGAACCTAGAAGTGAACCTAACATGAAAAACCCACTGATTTTTTTTTTTTTTAAATACAAAACCAGTTCAATAGTAGAAAGATAGACTTTTCAACATGTGGTTATGGAGCAATAGAACATCCATATGTACAAATTTTTAAAAAGAGAGAAAGAAAAGGGGAGAAAAAGAAACTTCACTAAACCTCATAGCTGACACAAATGATATAGTAGGTGAAAGATTGTGCAAAGAAACAGGAAGAGATAATCCTTGTTCAAAAGAGAATGGGCAGGCCTGCCCACCCCTGCCCAAAGCCTCCAGCCAGGACTTCCTCCTCAGTTATTTTAACTCCTGACCTATTTCCATGATTCCTGTAGGAAAGTGCTTCTCTACAGAGATCTTGCTTCAGTGTCACCTGGAAGGTTTATGAGAAGACAGATGTCTGAGTCCTACTGCCTGAGATCTTGATTCTCAGTAGGTCGTTGATTGGAAATAAGAATTTACATTTCTAGGAGTTTCTAGGGCATGCTGACGCTGCTGGTAGGGGGACCATTTTAAGAACACTGTCTTGGTATCCACAAAGCATAGGTGAAAAGTGTTTTTTGTGTATTAAATAACCAAGCGAAGTTTTTAAGCAAGTAACAAATATAGTGAAAATGGTAATACTTAAGTCAATATTTGGATGATGGTTCAGAACGGGAAGAGATTGGAAGATGAATGAAAATAATGTGGCACTGGCCCCAAAAATGGAAAGATGGGGAAGATTGAAGGAGTGAGATATCTAATTGGAAGTTATTGGTGACAGACTGGAAATCAGGAGAAAGCAGCAGAGGGGCTGATCAGTGATGCATTGAAACATTCTAGCTTGAATACCTGCTTTCCCTTTCAGTGGCACAGCAGAGGAAATTTACTCACTGCTACTCAGCTTGGCAAAGAAAATACAGTTATTTATTCTGTAATTGATCTAACTACATATCAATTCTGTAATTGCTCTCACATTCTTCTGAAGCCTCCACTCCACTAAGTAGCAGGGAGTGACTGGAACTTTAAATTGTCAGTTCATGTAATGAGTCTATGGTGGAAAAAGCCTGCTTCTAGAAGCTCAACCTTTTCTAGGCAAATTTTTCATATTTTTTTATACTGTCCTTTCTCTGCTCCTAAAAGAATGTCATTTTTCCATTTTTGGAGGAGTGTGTGTATGTGAGTGGGAAGTGTGTACTTAGAAGACTCTGATTGCCAGGGGCATTGCCAGAAGATGACTGGCTGAATTCACTCAGAAGTAGCACATCGTGTCTCACCTTGTGACCGGGACACATATCCATCCCTCTGTGGCTTACTACCTGCCATTGCCTGCTGTCATTGATACTTGCATATGTGGTGGTCTCTTCTTTTGTTGCAGGCTCTTGCTCCAGCATCTCTTGGTTCTATCAACAAGACAGGTGGCAACTCCTGTTACCCACCTATCATGCATTGACCACGGACAACCAGCAGTAGAATCTTAGCTCTTAATAAAGGCATTTTCTTCTAAATGTGGTATACAACTGATCCTGTACTTAATTTGATCTGGGATTGAGCCAAAAGTGGAGGTCCTTTGGTAGGTCAACAACTCACCCAAGGTTTTTCCCCAGGAAATCAAGCTATACGTTTCTCAAGTTCTTCGTTTTAACTCTTCATCTTTATAATACTGACTTATTGAACAGAGGGATACATTAATTAATTTCTTTTGTTTTTGTTTTTGTTTTTGTTTTTTGTTTTTTTTTTTGCTTATCACACTCCAAGGAGGCAAAGGGGATTACCACTTTCTATCAGCATTGAGGAGAAAATTTCCTTATATTTTACCCACTTAATTCCTGAGGGGTCTTTCACCCTACTTCTTGTTTTTCCAGAGGCCACAATCTTAGATAGATACACATGAGAAAATGATTTGTTAATAATGTAAAACATGTACATTGGGAGGCATGAAATATGGAAAACACTTTGGCCTCAGGGAGACAGAGAACATGAAAGAAGAACAATGTTATTGGGGAAAATAGCTTGATCCTCCTGAGCACAGTTAAATGTAGGTCCTGTCATCAGTTGTCCTGATAAGATAATCCAACAGAATCTAGAGTTCAGAAAAAAATATCATGTTAAAAATACAGTTGTTGTAATTCTCCAAGTAATTCTTTAGGTTGTCTGGCCATTTAATTAAAAGCAAAACAATCAGTTAATTAAAATTTGTCTCCTTGGCTGGACTGTATTTGTCCTAACTGGAGTGGTTTTATGGTCTTTTTTTTTTTTTTAATAATGTCAGACTAGCTGTTAAGTATTTTGACTATCACACTGGAATACATTCTATGTTTGATCCTTAATTTTGACATTTGGAGTTCAGAGATTTAATTTCACATGATTAAATAACAGTAACAGAATGTCATAGATATTGTTCTGTTTATTGCAAAATAGATGTGGCTTCCACTTAGTTCTGTGGTGATCCAGAGAAGCTATGTATGTGTAATTACTCCTGCTCATGGTTAAAGCTCACAGTGTCTGTCTGGTGGAAATGAAGATAGTGGTCTAATTGTGGCAAGATCTTTCTGGACTCTACCTTCTCCTTTTTCTCCTCACTTTCTCTCCCTCCATCCAGGCCACTTTTCTGCATTGCAATCTATTTTGCCTTCTCCCACAAGCCACTTCTCAGAATTATTACCGGGCTTCTCCAATCTGTAAGTGTTAGATTTCTGCAGATCTCCAGGTTGGACTTTTCCTCCTTTGCTTTACCCAAAAAGATCTCATTCTGTTCTCTACATTGAATTCCATTTCAATCATTATCAATACCACCAATTGAGAGCTTACTAATATTTTCACATCTTTAGATCTAATCTCCATGGATTCTACACCATTCAGTTCACCTGCCATCTTTGCTTAGAAGATAATGGAACTCAAATTTAAAATATGTAAGACAGAATTCTTAATAAACCTCTGTATATTGAATATTGAATATAGTCTCTTCCCAGTTCTCCATTGTTTAGTAACTGAAGACATCTCTACTAACTCCAGTCTAATAATACCATTGGCTCTGCCTCAAATCTCAGCTACTGAGTCTGATCAGCCTATATCTTGTCTATACCTGTCCTGGTGCAGCTACCTTGTATAAGGTGCCCTTACTTCCACTTGTACCATCTACAATTTGTGCTTCATGAATCCACACTAGATCATTTCACTCTCCTGCTCAAAACTTTTCCATGATTTTCATGTTACTTAGAGTGAAACCCTACATCTTGTTCAACTGGAAGGCCCAACATGATACATGCAGCTGCCAACTCTAATCTCATACACACCCCTGTTCATTTTGTTATTACTCTCCTCCAGTCTCAGCCTCCATATGAGCTTGCACTTCTGCCTCTCCACCTTAGCATCTGCTCTTGTTTTCTGTCTGGAGTGTTATTTTACCATGTCTGTGCATGATTTGATGCCTTTAATTCAGAGCCTGTGTGAACAGCAGATGCTATTGTTTCTGTGCCTTTACCCTTTAACCCTGTATAGTTGGGCAATGCTTTAGAGAAACTTCTGGGGATCTGTGAATTGCCATATCCAACAGAAATGAATCAGCATGTGTATAGCTGTGACACCAACACTTGCAACACTCATTCTTTCTTGATGAATTCCTCTTTACTTTTTATGATACCACTTTTTGAAAATTTGGAAAATAACTTGAGTATGAGGAAAAAATGAAATCTATGTGTATTCTTGGTTGAAATACAAAATGATGACTTTTCAGAAAATACCATGACAGTTTCTCAAAAAATTAAACATAGAATTAACATATGCTTCAGTTATTCTATTTCTGGGCATATACTCCAAAAATCAAAGGCAGGGATAAGAGCAGGTATTTGTGTATTCAGGTTTTAGTGGTATTATCCCCGATCACCCACAAAAGTGAAAATGTATCAAGTGTACAGAGATGGATTAATGGTTAAATGAAATGTAGATATTTAATTGGGATATTATTGAGCCATAAAAAGAACAGAAATTGGACAGATACTACATCAAGGATGAATCTTAAAAGCCTTATTCTAAGTGAAATAAGCCATTCATTCACAAAAGAAAAAAATATTGTTGGATTCCACTTACCTGAGGTTCCTAAAGTAATGAAATGGCTCTTTGCTTCCCTGTGTACCAGTATAAGGCAGAATGGCATGGGAAATGACAGCTACTGGAGTTTTGTTTTGATGTCCTCAATCAATACCCTCTCAAGGAAGCACTGGTACAAAATTCTAACTGTGAAGTTCTGGTGACTGATTAGAATTTCATTGGGTAAAGTCTATTCTGAAGAAATTAGATTAACACACCCCTATGGCTGAGAAGATGCCAGTCTTTGCTGGAGTCTCTTGAGAATTCTACTCACAGGGTGATGGGGTGACTGACCAACCACATGGCAGGTCTAACCAATTCCATTGCCTGTGAATATGGTTTTCCACGTCATAGTCCCTGAATGTAACCATCCAATCTCCTGACCCTCTTCTGCTGGTCATATGACTGCCAGACAAAGGGAAAGTGAATTGCACTCCATTATGCATCTCTGACCTGAGTGCAATTTTCTCTTTGCCTGTTGCAATTGTGTTCCATCAGGTGCACAGTAGGCTGCAGAGTGGGCACTTGTTGGGGAAGTGTGGCAGTATCTGCTGTGGTCTCCTGGGTTCCCACAGCAGCCACTGTAGCAGTATGACTCATAAGAGGGCTCCTCACCTCAGACCTCAGCTCTCCCCTTACTAGTTGAGAAACACAGAGCATTTTTCAGACACCAGTTTGCTGTTCAGCCTCTGATTCAACTAAGTTTGGACTGTATTGTTTTCCCTATTTTTATTTATTTTCATTGGTACATTAAAATTATACATAATAGTGGGATTTATTGTTATATTTGAATATGCATATAATATAATTTGATCCATCTTATTCCTCACTACCTTCCCTTTCCTTCCACTCCTCTCTCCCTTGATCCATAGAAGAATCTCCCTTCTATTATTATTATTAGTTCATAAAAGATATGAAACAGTATTCATTATGGTATAATTGTACATGGAGCTTTATTTGGTAGATTTATGGTCCCCATTCGTGCCCCTTGATCTGCTTCATCTACTTTACTTGTTTCATTTCTATTTTCATGAGATTCTCCCCTTACTCTCTCTCTCTCTAGCTTTTATATATGAGAGAAAACATGTGACCCTTGACTTTCTGAGTCTGGCTTATTTCACTTAACATGATGTTCTCCAGTTCTATCCATTTACCAGTGAATGACATAATTTGATTCTTCTTTATGACTGAATAAAACTCCATTGTGCATATATAACACATTTTCTTTATCCACTCATCTGTTAACAGACACCCAGTCTGGTTCTATAACTTAGATATTGCAAACTGTGCTGCTAAAATAAACATTGGTATGCAGGCATCAGTATAGCATGCTGTTTTTAGTTCTCTTGGATAAATACCAAGGAGTGGGACAGCTGGGTCTTATGGTAGCTCCCTACCTGGTCAGACTGCCTTTCTATTCTCCAGGTATTTTTCTCTCCTTTGTGCTACCCTCCCCTCTGTAGTGATCTGCTACCACCACCACTGTCTTGTACCACTTCCTCTGTCTCTAACACCATAATTTCTCGGTGTGTCTCTGAGTCTCTGGCTGTAAATATTGAATTTCAGTGAATTTCCTCAGTCACCTTATAGAGGAGCAGCATTCCAGCTGCTTTAATTCTGTATCACAGTGGAACTGGAAAGTGCATGCATCCTCTGATGTGCCATCTTTGCCTGAAACTGGTTTTCAAAACACTACCTAGCTAGCATGCAGTCATAGTGACTCAATAAATAACTTTTACCTCATTGCATTAGTAAGCCAAAAAAATATCATTATTGGATACCCTACATACTGGTGTAATTTTAAATAATATTTTTTGTTACTTTGATGTTGACAATCCAAGTACTTACAAGTTCTTTTAGAGTGTGTACAACATGCACATGACCCAGAGAAGCTGGGTGCAGTTTACATCATTACCTTGCAATTGGAAAGAGAATAGAGAAGTATGAGTTCACTTTCTGTTTGTCCCCAGGGAGAGGTTTACAGTGCAAAAGGTAGAGATGAAAGCTATTACCTATTTTTTCTTGATTTGAATAAAAGACTTAGTGAGGGTGAAGAGCTGTCACATGCCTGTGGTTGTGGAAGGGAGAAGTCACAGCAAGTTCACATTCTACTATTGCTTCTTCCCAAAGTTATAGAACAACCATACTATCTCTGATGGTGTACGTCTCCTTACAGTCCCTCAGGTAAGTTTTGATCAGTGCCGGGAAGCTGCAGGATTAACTAGCAACACCACAGTGAATACGAAAAGCTCCTAAAACACTAGAAAAGCACCACAGTGTAGATTAAGCAAGTTGGAAAAAAATAAGAAAATTAATGTATTTTTGGTTTTTTTTTTTCTATCAAATCCACCTCATACTCAATGAACTGCAGCATGTAAATATTTCTCTTAAGTTCATAATTAAATCCTGGTTTCAGAATGCAGCACACACGTAGAAAAGAAGCATGCTGAGGGTTAAGTATTTTTTAAAAAACTTGTGAGAAACTGCATTTTTATTGATTATTCATAGAAAAGTAGACACAAGTGTTTCATGACGGTGTGCTTTCCTCATATGGAAATAGGAAATAGAACTTATTATCTTTGTACTGCTGAGACAAACAAAATCAGTAATAGCAGCTGCCTGGAGTCCTTGGCAGGGCAATGAGAATGGCTTTTGTCTCACCAGCCGTCCCCTCTTCCTGCAGTAAATATTCCACAGTGAACATGGTCCCTCCATACCAAGTGCGAGAAGTTCCCTGCCTCTTCTCCAGCATCATTGCCATCATTGCTTCTTTCTCCTGGAAAGAAGCCTTCTTTCTCCAAGGAAAGAAGATATGTGCACCTTCGGCGGTGAGATCTGTGGCTAGAACTTCAAAGATGAGACCCATATTTTGAAAGTGGTATTTTCTGCCTCCTGGCTATTGTGAATAGTCATACTGAACATGGGAGTGCTTACAACACTCCATGGTCCGGATTTCAATGCTTTGGGCTGGAGAGCTCCATGGGAGATCACTCACTATATCAGATCGTACTTTTAATATTCTGGGGAGCCTCTGTGATAGACTGAATGGTTTTGATACCTCTCAAATTCATTTTTTTTAAAACTCCAATGTGACGGTATTTACAAGTGGGGCCCTTGGGAAGTGAATTGAAGGGCTCCTGTGTGGGATTAATGTCTCTAAAAGACCTCAAAGAGCTCCCTTCTTGCTTCCGTCATGTGAGGACATGAGAAGACAGCTGATGGTGTACCAGGAAGGGAGCCCCTCAATACACCAAAAGCACCACCATCTCCCCCTTGGACTTCCCAGCCTCCAGAACTAGGCGAAATACAGTGATGTTGCTTAGAATGATCTAGTTTGGGATGCTTATTTCATTGGGTCAAACAGACCAACGAAAACCCCACACTGTTTTCCATAGTGCTGCACATTTTCATTCCTGCCAATAATGTGCAAGAGTACCAATCGCTCCACAACTTCACAACACTTGCTGTTTTTCTTCCTTTTTTTTCACCCTTCTTTTCTCCTCCTTATCCTTCTCTGTCTGTTGATAAAATCATCCTGACAGTTGTGATCCAATATTTCATTGTGGTTTTGATTTGCATTTCCATGATGACTCCTGATCGTAAGTGTACAAGGACTACTATCCAGCAATTGACTTTGTGTTTGTCTTACGGGAGATTATTCTAGGTGGGCCTGACCTTATTGGGGAAGTCCTTCCCTGAAGTTAGACTCTGTCTGTGTCTGGTTTTGAAGAAAGCTACCAGGAAGTGTAAAACTGCAAGGAAATGAGTCTTGCCAACAATGTGAGGGAAGCAGATCCTTCCCTATTCGAACCTCCAAATGAGAACACAGCTTAGCCAACACCTTGACCTCAGCCTCAAGAGACTCCCAGATAAGTCTGTATATCTGAACTATAGAAACCTTGAGTTAATGTGTTGTTTTAAACTTCCACATTTGTGGCAATTTGTTACACAGCATTAAAATCTGATATACAAGGGTACAGGAAGTTAGAAATGGCTACTGAACAAAGAAGACTCAGTACATTAGATGTGCTCTCTATTATGTGAGCAAAGAGAGCCTGTGAAGAATATTGATACATTCTTCATTTCCAGGATCCAAGATCTAGATGATGTTTTAGATTGTCACCCAAATAACATTTATGTCAAGCTCACAGTAACATTCTGAGCCTCTGAACCTAAGCTGTTATTCTTCTGTATGCCTACTAGTTTGCAATTACATTTGCTTATCAAGTATAAAATACACCTCCATCTGGATAAAAACTGAAAGAAAATCAATGATTTGGAGATTTTCAAATAAACAGATGCTTGCTGTTTAATAAACTAACATCTGGGTGGGTGGCTGGTTCATTTCTTATTATTTACATGCTTTGGGAACAAGCATACGTTCCACCTGAAGCTATAGATAATGATAACAACATGTAATATGATAATGTGGTTTTGGAAATTTATAAGCTTGTCCTTATGTGTATTTGAAAGAATGTTTCTATTTCTATGTATCAGAGTTTAATATATATGCGAAGAGAGTTATAAACCTTAGTCTTTCAGACAATTACAATTACGTTTGTATTTTGTGTCCTGTAAATAGAGTTTCTTATTTCTTTTCTTCTCTGTTATTGCACCTGAGTTTCATTTTTATATACCTATTTTAGGTGGTGGTGATCTATCATAGAATAACATTACATATTAAAAGAAAAATAGCTAGAGTTTCAATTTGGCAGGAGAGAGAAACTCTGGATGATTCTAGTTTGGGAAAATCTGATTAGACAGGATAGATTATAGCATCTAGACTTTAGTATTCAAAAATACAATTAAGTGTTTACATATGTATTAATTAATTCAGGAAATACATCTGAGAATCTCTTTTAGTATCACATTACTAGTCACAAAATAATTCACATATAGTTGCATAACATTTGTCTTTTCAGAATTTTTTTTCAATGGAGGGGATCAGAAAAAAGCTATTTCATATATAAAAATAATGTAAGGGAATGTGATAAAAGCTTCCTAGTAGAGATGCAGAGATTGTGGTAATTCATAAAAAGGAAGATGGAAAGAGAATCTGTTTGGAGGTAGACATAAGAGTTTGTAACCATTTTTCTCTCAATCTATTATAAATATTTAATATCCAAATCAGAATAAATAAATAAATAATTGAAATTAATAAATAAAGGAAGATATTTAAAATATCCTTCGTTGATCCAAGAGTTGTTAATTTAAATGAACAAATAAAACAAAAGTTCTAGCTATAATGAAGGACATAGATGTTCAACTAATTTTTTTCCATCCAGAGAGCAAGATTTTTGATTCATAACTGATTTTATAATAATAACCTGGTGCAGTAGATGTATCAGGAAACTATGCCTCTAACTTGACATTGTTGTTATTACCTCATCATTTACACTGTGGCTATTGTGTTATTACATATTTCTCCAAAGTGAAAAGCACACTAAGGAAACCAGAGTTTTCATCATAGGAACCATAGTTAACTTCAAAATGACAGCTGAAAATGTGCAACCTCTTAAAACTAGCATTTTTTAAGTTCTTCTCTAATTATACATTGACAAGGAAACTCCATAATCTAATACTCACTTCTTAAGAGTGTTGCAATTTTATTTAATAGTGGATTATTAACCTAAATATAAAACATATTATCTGAAAGTTTCTTTTTTATTTATTCTTTCTCTGGAACTATCTTCTGCCTTTCTAAACTACTGGTTCTAGTTCTATAAATACTGAACACAATGTTTCCTAAAATGTTTTGGGAATTTATTAAATAGTTCTGCAGTGCTAAAAATATTCTTATTGCATTGAACACAGGGGATGGCGTGTGTGTGTGTGTGTGTGTGTGTATGTGTGTATATTTTTAACCTGAAAATTCTTGACTATCCAAAATGATTTTTGATTTGCATGTATATACTGTGACCTGGAGTAAGTAATCAGATGCATTGTTAGAAAATTACATTTTCTTGTGACTGCCATCTAGACAACCAATCTGAATATATTCTGTGATTTAGGACAAATGCGTGTAAAAATCTTATGGTGGGATGGTGAGGGGGCATGAGATGGGTGGAGTAAGTATATGTTGCTTTTAATGATACTTTTAGTTGTTTTATGATAAAATATTCTACTTTTAGGGACATTTTTCATTAATAAATACCACTGTCTCACTGTCCAGAATAACATTGTTTATTACAGAGAATGCTTGAATTTTTAAGTGCTTCCATATATGTTATTTCAAGGAGAAATGATCTCCTTTAGGAGGAGAAAAACATTTTTGCTTTTGTTTCTGCTGAAGGTCACCTTGGGCAATTGAAAAGGAAAGCATTTCTATGCATCCAGATTCATTTATTTTTTGGCTTGAATTTTTGCAGCAGAGAAAAAGCACCAATTCCCCACTGTTTCCTGTTCTAAGCAGGTCCAGCTGCCTATGGGTGGTCTGCGCAGTTGTGAGAGCAAAGACTCTACATACAGGAAGAAGCTGCCCATGGTCTTCCAACCTCAGGTTCCTACACTGTAAATGCACAAATTAGCACAAACTCCAGGGAGGAACTCCTGTTCAAAAAACTTACCTTTTAATTATTAGTGATTATGCCTCTATGTTAGAATAATTCTCCCTTATTGAAGTACACTTAAACTTACTTAATATCGCTCATGTACTTTTTTAATGTTATAAATCAAAGTGCAATAATAGGTTTATAAATTAATAAATAGTTTGATATCTTGCAGTTTATTTAACATAGAAATGAGAAAATGGATGAAAAATGTTGTTCAATTCATTGCCTATGAAGTATAAACTAATATTAAATTATTATACCCAAAGTGCAAATTTTAAACTTTTGTATCAAATTTACATTGTTGGAAATACTTGTTACAGAAATAAATTTCATGTTCTGCCCTATTTTTAAGTGAAATTTCTATGTCCAATACATTTTGTTTAATAATCATTCAAGCTATCTTGTTCCAGGAATTGTGCTACATCCTGGGCATTCAGAGATAAATATGATGCACCTGGTATACAATAAGGACGGAAAAGACAGTGCAATCTGAGAGCAGCTAGATGAAGAAAGTGCAATGACCTTTAAGACACATTGTTTTAATCTACTTTTTGCACTGACGTGGAAATGAGGAAGAAAGATGGCTCAGTTACTGGCACTTAATCATATCCAGTCAACTTGTGTTGGGTGATTGCCCTTTGGTGTGCGGCTGACTCTGCATGAGTTATTCTTAGAGAGGAGAGATGTAGTGAGCTACACAGCACCACATGTTCTGCGTGTGAACCCAATCCAGCTCGGACTTCCTCACTGTGTGACCTGGGCCACCTGATGAGCATCCCAGAACTGCACTGCTCCATGGCAACACTAGGGCCATAGTCACACCTGCTCATTACATACTAAAGATTAAAGAGCTAATTCTCATAAATAACATAGAATACTGTGAGAAACGTGGATAATGAATATGGATCGTTGATTCCAAACTGCAAATTCCATGCAAACATAACAAATGGGAAAAATTCCTGGATCATAAAGAAATTTAGAGTATTTTTATAAAGTAAGACAAGAAAAGAAAGATAAACCTATTTTAAATGGAAAATCAGATAAAGAATCAAATCTCTTATTTTGATACAACACTTTGGGAAACTAGAAGGATTTAAGTGATAGGAGAGATTAGTCAACTCTTTAACTAAATTTCATTATAAACTTTAAACTTGTAAAAGTATTGTCTACAATTGAAATATTTAATTTCTACAGGAATTGTGTGAAGTTTAGGTGACGAGCTCTCTTTACAGATCAGTATACTAAGGTCCATGTAGCTTAAGTGAATTATTTGGTTATACAGTTAGTAATATACAGAGTTTACATTTGGATCTACAACTTTGTTTCTGAAACCCATAAATTAACCATACCTTGCCTCCCATAGGGAAATAGGGCATGGCATATACATACACAGTATGCATTTGATAAAGAAAAAAAGAAAGAAAGGAAGGAAGGAAGGAAGGAAGGAAGGAAGGAAGGAAGGGAAAGGAAAAAAGGGAAGGAAGGAAGGAAGGAAGGAAGGAAGGAAGAAAGGGAGGGAGGGAGGGAGGAATAAGCAACATCTCTGATTAGGGAAGTGGCTAGATTGAGGTGTGTGGAAGAACAAGCTGAGGTTGGGGACCATGAGGGGTCGTGTTTGATAAGATATGAATGAGACTAGTATAGTTGAGACTGCATTTAAAATCATGTAATAAGAAATTCAACTGAAAGTGATTCAATAAGGCTTTCTTTCATATTACAAGACACATAGGGTTGAATATCACAGATAGCTAAATGATGTTTTCAAGGCTTCTGTATTTGTTTTTATTATTTGTCTTCTCCATTTGTAGTGGATTGAATTTTTCCCCTATGCTTGTCATTTTGCAGTCATGTGTCAGTTCAAAGCAGCAAAGAAGAAACAGGTTAAGGAAAAAGACTTAAAAACTGTGTCTCGTTTCTTCGGGAGAGCCATATTCTCGCAATGGCCTTTCCCCATCTGCAGCCAAATGGACTCTTGCTTAGTTTTCACTGGCCTGACTGATTTCATGTAGTCATCGCAGTTGGAAAAGGATTAGACAGCCATTAATATAATAATGGGTTTTGTAAATATTTAACATCGCATTGCCAAATGATTCCTCCCAAATCTTTATGGTTTCAACAACAAGTGATAAGAGAGCAAGATGGAACCATGAGATGCTTTGGTTTGGACATGATATTCTGCCTTTCCTTGGCCTGTATTCTTTAACGTTCATAGACATTCTTTCTCTTTCTAGTCTTTCCCTTAATACCCAACTTTCCATTCTTAATACATAGCTAGTGAGTGTCCATTCTTCAGTGCCTCCTGGAAGCATTTCCCCATTCACCATTAGTGGATAGAGATCCCTCTGAAGATTTATCTCTCTCTAGGCAAGAGTTATCATATATATAGTTTTATTTTTCATTGCTCCAAGGAAATTTTGCTATCCTTATGACCAAAGGTTGTGCCTTTTTCTTTGTATCTTTGCATCCATGAAGTCTGGGTTGGGCTGAGTGATCTATACCATTGTTTCCTATAGCAATGCACTACACCAAAACAGCAAAGGAGGGCTGAGGTTGTGGCTCAGTGGCAGAGCGCTTGCCTCGCACATGTGAGGCACTGGGTTCGATCCTCAGCACCACATATAAATAAACAAAATAAAGACATTTTGTCCATGTATAACTAAAAAATATTTTAAAAAACAGCAAAGGAACAGATAAACACATTCCTTTCATCAATTTCTAGGGTTTGAAAAGGCTCATCAATACATGTATACATATAAGCTACAAAGAAAGACATTTCCTACATGGATCTTGGGGAAGAAAGGGCTATATTATTATTTATGTTGTGAAATTCTCTGCTATGGCTGCCTTGTAGCTATAATCCCTGTCGAATTTTATAGGCATCAGGCCCTTCTTTCAGGTTGACATCATCTAAGATCATTTGAAAATGTGTTCCTATGATACAAAGCATGTCTGGAAATGGTCAGAGATGCATTGCATTAGTGCAGAGGACAAATGACCTCTGGTTCCCTATCACACTGTTTTTTTTTTTTTTTTTTTTTTACATTTATTTGACAATACAGTAGAAGAAAACATGAAAAAATAGGTCCCACTATTGCTTACAAAGGCCACAACTCCAGTATTAGCCCAAAGAGTAAAATGAATAAAATTGTTAAATGGCACCTTCCAGAATACAGGAAGATATAATTGACAGGATACAGGATCTGACACCAAACAGACCAGAGCCTGGATTTTTACTCTGCCAGTGATTAACTCTTATTTTGATCAATGTTCTTGCCTTTTAAGTGATGTGATTTCCTCATCCATAAAATGGGATGTTGATATCAGTGTCACAAGGTTCTCTGTGATAAGCTTGGCATAGCATGTGTTTAATATCAGCCTTGTGTCCTCACACTTCCCTGTGGTATGCAAACCCTCTAGATGTGTAGCATCTCTGCTCATCCTCTAGAATCTGAACATTCCTTCTTGTCTTGCCTTTTATATAACAGGGCTTTCCATCATTTAACTTCCCCTGTCTCCTGTTGACTCTCTTCCAACAAAATCCTGTTGCCCTCCCCAATTAATCTTTGTGGGTTTATTTAATAAAACATAAATAGGTTCAATTTTTAAGCCTATACTACTTGCCAGAAATATTACTAAGATTTGTTTCATTTAACTATTTTTTAAAATTATAATTGGGTATACATGACAGCAGAATGCATTTTGGTTCATTGTACACAAATGGAACACAACTTTTCATTTCTTTGGTTGTACACAATGTAGAGTCACACTATGTGTGCAGACATACATGTACCTAGGGCAATGATGTCCATCTTATTCCACCATCTTCCTGCTCCCATGTCCCCTTCAACCCCCTGCCCCTTTGACCAAAGTTTCTCCATTCTTCCTATGCCCCATTCCATTACAGATCAGCATCCACTTATCAGAGAGAACATTCAGCCTTTGTTTTTTGGGGATTGGCTTATTTCACTTAGCTTAATATTGTCCAAGTCCGTCCATTTACTTGCAAATACCATAATTTTATTTTCTTTTGATGCTGAGTAACATTCCAAGTGTACATATACCACAGTTTCTTTATGCATTCATCTATTGAAGGGCATCCAGGTTGGTTCCACAGTTTAGCTATTGTGAATTGTGCAGCTATAAATATCGAAGTGGCTGCATCACTGTAGTATGCTTTTTTTAAGTCCTTTGGGTATAGATCAAGGAGTGGGATAGCTTGGTCAAATGGTGGTTCCATTCCAAGTTTTCTAAGGAATCTCCATATTGCTTTTCAGATTGGCTGCACCAATTTGCAGTCCCACAAGCAATGTATGAGCGTGCCTTTTCCCCAAATCATTGCCAACACTTATTGTTTGTGTTCTTGATAACTGCCATTCTGACTGGCATGAGATGAAAGCTTAGAGTAGTTTTTATTTGCATTTCCCTAATTACTAGAGATGTTGAACATTTTTTCATGTCTGTTGATTGATTGTACATCTTCTTCTGAGAAGTGTCTAATTCAGCTCCTTAGCCAAATTATTGATTGGTGTTAAGGTTTTTGAGTTCTTTATATATCCCAAAGATAAGTGCTCTATCTGATATACGTATGGCAAAAATTTTCTACCAAAATGTAGGCTCTCTCTTCACCTGATTATTTCTTTTGTCAAGAAGAAGCTTTTTAGTTTGAATCCATCCAATTTATTGATTCTTAATTTTATTTCTTATGATTTAGGAGTCTTGTTAAGGAATTAGGGATCTAATCTGACTTGATAAATGTTTGGGCCTACTTTTTCCTCTATTAGGCTTAGGGTCTCTTGTTTAATTCCTAGATCCTTCATCCACTTAGAGTTGAGTTTTGTGTATGGTGAGAGATAGGAGTTTAGTTTCATTTTGCTGCATATGGATTTCCGGTTTTCCCAGCACCATTTGTTAAACAGGCTATCTTTTCTCCAATGTAGGTTTTTGGCCCCTTTGTCTAGTATGAGATAACTGTATTTGTGTAGGTTTGTCTCTGTGTCTTCTATTCTGTACCATTGGTCTATATGTCTATTTTGCTGCCAGTACTATGCTATTTTTGTTACTATAGCTTTGTAGTATAATTTAAGGTCCAGAATGGTGATGCTTCTTGTTTCACTCTTCTTCCCAAGGATTTCTTTGGTTATTCTGCATCTTTTATTTTTCTAAATGAATTTCATAATTGCTTTTTCTATTTCTATAAGGAGTGACATTGGGAATTTAATTGGAATCACACTGAATCTGTATAGTGCTTTGGGTAGTATGGCCATTTTGACAATATTTATCTGTCTATCCAGGAGCATGGGAGATCTTTCCATCTTCTAAGATCTTCCTTAATTTCTTTTTTAGTATTCTGTAGTTTTCATTGTAGAGGTCTTTTACCTCTTTTGCTAAATTGATTCTCAAGTATTTTATTATTGTTTTGAGGCTATTGTGAATGGGGTAGTTTTCCTAATTTCTTTTTCAGAGGATTCATTCCTGATGTATAGATATGCATTTGAGTACTAATTTTATATCCTGCTTCTTTGCTGAATTTATTTATTAATTCTAGAAATTTTCTGGTGGGATTTTTTGGATCCTCTAAGTATAAAATCATGTCTTCAACAAATAATGGTAGTTTGAACTCTTTTTTTTCTATTTGTATCCCTTTAATTTCTTTTGTATGTCTAATTGCTCTGGCTAGAGTTTCAAGGACTATGTTGAATTTAAGTAGTGAGAGAAGATATCTGTGTCTTCTTTCTAGTTTTAGAGGGAATGCTTCCAATTTTTCACTATTTAGGATGATGTTGGCCTTTACTTTTGCATAGATAGCTTTTACAATGTTGAGGTATGTTCCTACTATCCCTAGTTTTCTAGTGTTTTGAAAAAGAAAGGCTGAAGTATTTTGTTAAATGCTTTCTCTGCATCAGTTGATATAATAATATGATTCTCATCTTCAAGTCTATTTATGTGATGGATCATGTTTATTGATTTCCATATGTTGAATCAATCTTCCATCCCTGGAATAAACCCCACTTGATCATGATGCACTATTCTTTAAATATTTTTGTGTGATTTGTCAAAATTTTATTGAGAATTTTTGCATCTATGTTCATCAGGGATATTGGTCTGAAACTTTCTTTGGTATGTCTCTGTCTGGTTTTGGTATCAGGGTGATACTAGCCTCATAGAATGAATTTGAAAAGGTTCCCTCTTTTTCGATTTCATGGAATAATTTGAGAAGTATTGGTATTAATTCTTCTTTGTAGATCTTGTAGAACTTGTTTCTGAATCCATCTGGTCCTGGACGTGTGTGCTTTTCTATTTTAATGGAGTATAAATTCTCAAAATAATTTCTGATCTTCTGTATTTCAATAGTGTCTGTTGTAATATTTCCTTTTTCATCACAAATTTTGGTAATTTGTGGCTAAGGTTTTGTCAATTTTATTTATTTTTTCAAAGAACCAGCTTTGTGTTTTGTCAATTTTTTGAATTGTTTCTTTTGATTCAATTTCATTGATTTTAGCCCTGATTTTAATGATTTCTTGTCTTTTACTTCTTTTGGTGTTGGTTTATTTCTCTTTTTGGTCTTTGAGATGTAGTGTCAGGTAATTTATTTGTTGACTTTTTCTTCTTTTAAGAATGAGCTTAATGCAATCAACTTTCCTCTTAGCACTGCCTTCATAGTGTCCCAAAGATTTTGATATGTTGTATCAGATTTCTCATTTACCTCTAAGAATTTTTTTATCTCCTCCTTGATGTCTTCTGTTATCCACGCATCACTGAATGGAGTATTTAGTCTCCAGGTTTTGGAGCAGTTTATATTATTTATTTTGGAGAAGGATCCATGTGCTGCTGGGAAAAATGTACATTCACTTGTTGTGTCTTTTTTTTAGTCCAATCTTTTAATCTGTGTATTTTAATTGATGAGTTTAGGCCATCCATTTTCAGGGTTATTATTGATATATGATTTGTATTCCTGGTCATTTTGGTTTATTTTTGTTTTTTAAATTGACTTGTTTTCTCCTGTGATTGCCCTTCCTTTAGTTTAGTTCCTCTCTTTGCATATTTTCATTGTTGGTTTTCATTTCCTCATCAAGGAATATTTGGCTGAGAATGCTCTGTAGTGCAGGCTTTCTTGATATAAATTCTTTTAACTTTTGTTTTTTTAATCATGAAAGGTTTTTATTTTCTCATCAAATATGAAGCTTAATTTTTCTGGATATAAGATTCTTAGTTGGCATCCATCTTCTTTCAGAGCTTAGTATATGTTGTTCCAGGATGTCCTGGCTTTTAGGGTCTGGATTGAAAAATCTGTTGAGATCCGAATTGGGCTCCTCCTGTATGAAATCTGATTCGTCTCTCTCATGACCTTTAAAATTCTATTCTTATTCTCTATGCTAGGTATTTTCATTATAATGTGTCTTGGTGTAGATCTGTTGTAATTTTGTATATTTGGTGTCCTGTAAACCTTTTGTATTTGATTTTCCATTTCATTCTTCATTTTTGGGAAATTTTCTGATATTATTTCGTTGAAGAGATTGTGCATTCCTCTATCCTGGTAAATCTTAGATTTGTTCTTTTGATACTATACTATAGTTCTTGGATGTTCTGTTCATGGTTTCTTACCAACTTTACTGTGTGGTCAACTTTATTTTCAACATTGTATATTTTGTCTTTATAATCTGAGGTTCTGTTTTCCAAGTGATCTTGTCTGTTGGTGAAACTTTCTATTGAACTTTTTATTTGGTTTATTGTTTCCTTCATTTCAAGGATTTCTGATTGTTTTCTTTTTCAGAATCTCTTTCTCTTTCTTGAAGTAACCCTTTGTTAGCTGTATTTGCTCCCTTATCTCTTTGTCAGTGTGCTCAGTGATTGCCTTTATTTGGTCTCTTATCTCTTAGGAGTGATCAATTTTTGCCTGTATTTGCTCACTTAAGCCATTATTTAATTCACAGATCATTTTAGTTATGCACATTATGAACTTTTTCTCTGATATTTCATCAACTGTACTGTCAATGGATTCTATTATTGTAGTATCTTGGTTTGTTTGGGGCACTTTATTCCTGTGTTTTTTTCATATTGATTAAGTGTCTTCCTTTCTTACAGTGCAAATCTGAGGTATTGCAATTTCTACCCTGTAATCTTGTAGTGTTTCTGCAGATTACCTGTACCTCACCTTAGTGTTTACTTTCAGTCCCTGGCAGGTATATAACATATAACATAGATGCTACTGCAACTAATAATGGTGGCAGCAGTAGCTGAGGTAATTCAAGATACCAGTGGGAATGTCTCAAGATGCATGTAACCACTTTCAGAGACAGGGTTGAAAGGGTGAAACTTACAATGGCTTTGGGCTGCCTGCTCAGAAACACAGCTCTGTGGCATGCCATGCTGTGACAGGCAGCTCTCTCTAGGCCCTGTGTATTGTCCCAAGATGGAGGCTACTACGTGGGAAGGGCTATGGCAATAGCTGCAGCATCCCAAGATTGATGCAGGCCAGAGAGTTATATGTTGTTAAATGGAGAGTCACAGCATGGACCTCCATTCTGCATAGGGGCAGTTTTGGGCCTGAGCCTGGGCTTCTGTGGGTTGGCAGGGGCGGTCCCTTGCCTGGTTCTGAGTTCCGGTGTGAGTCAGTGAAATTGGCAGGAGCAGTCCTGGGCCTGACCTGGGCCTGCACTCCCCTGTGGGTCCCCAGGGGCTATCCTCTTCATTTAATTTTTGTGCTGGCTTTTAAAGAAAATATAGATTAGAAAGCAACAATCGAAATCTCTGTAACTTGATTTATTTAACGCATATTTCTTAAGTTCCTAATATGTATACAGAATGAGAGAAAGGACAGACATAGATTCTACTTTATCATGCAAATCAAGAGATACACTCCAATCTATCAAAACTTGAATCCCACTGTCTAACCATTCAATCACATGTCCCTATTGTTCAAATTCTCATTCACTAAATAATCTGGATGAATTATAATGAAATGTTGGCAGTAAAAATGTGTTTTTAATCTCAATTTTCCAAATAGTGATCTTGTCAGAAAATTGATTTTATTATTCCATCTGATGCACACATTTTAGAGATAAGGAAACAGAAGGAAAAACCATAAACTCAGGAAAGGGTAGAGGCTGGATTTGAATCAGAGTGTTTCACCCTCTCAAGAGATATCTTCCAGTTTTTCAAACATTGTCTCTCTCAACACAAATTGTGTCTTTTGTATCAGTCCAGATGTGCTAGGTTATGTTGAGTAACAAGTACAAACTCACAGTAACTTCATTCCACTGTTATTCACTTATTCATTTTGCAGGTGCAGTCTGGCTTGGACTTGAGCTCTGCTCATTACAGGGCTTGGAATGAATTAAGGCTCCCAGTCAGCATGTGTCTCCAGGTTCACCCCATCTAGAGGCAGGGAACAGAGTCATTCAGGCTCTGGCTCTTAAAATTTCTGTGCATAAGTATCACTTGTGACTTCTACTCACATTTCCTTGTCCAAAATGTCACATGACCCCACCTGCAAACAGGCAGTGCAAAGTTCAATTCCACTCTGTGACCAAAAGAAGTACAGCACAGAACAATCATGAAATGCTCTGAAGCGCTTTTAAAAAGTGTTCACATCAAGGAAATAATTTAAGAGAGACATTATTAGCAGCATATCAATCTGGGGAATCTTACCAAATCCAGTGAAATGCTAGAAAACTGTTTTTGCTTGTTTTTTCTGCAGGTAAAGGTATTCAAGATTGTAGTCATCTGTAGCCATGTATTTTCTCTAAAGGTTCATATCGATAGATTTATTGTCATTTCAAGTCTACATAAATTTGAAAGGTTTAAATAAAAATGACCAAAAGGCAAAAGTTCAACAGTGAAAAAGCACTCTTTAAGGTCTCCAGTTCCTTTATTCTTCTCTGAAGTTTACATTAAGAACAAGTCTAAGGGACGTGAGGCTTGGACTAGGCCAGGATGGTCTAGTGCAACATGATTTTTAGTAAATCTTCTGTAGAAAAACTCTTTCCTTGTGGGTTTGAAAATCAGAAAGATGTGCATTCAGATCACAACTTGATCATTTACACCTTTATGATTTTAGCAGCCTCCTGAAATTTCCTGAAATTCATGTGGGATTCTGAATAATGAAGGTCAGATGTGGCAAACACAACATTAAGGGTGACTGGCCAGCTGGGCTTGGTGGTGCACGCCTGTAATCCCAGCACTTTGGGAGGCTGAGACAGGAAAATCGCAAGTTCAAAGCCAACCTCAGCAACTGCCAGGCACTAAGCAACTCAGTGAGAACTTGTCTCTATATAAAAAACACAAAATAGGGCTGCCGTGTTCCAAGGCTCAGGACCAATTTGAACATGAGCATTGACCTGAGTGAGGAGCCTTAGAATTCAGAGTGTCAGGTTTGGAAAAGGATTTACAGACACTAACTTTGGCTTGAGGAACCCACAACCAGCTCTGGAGGTGGCTCTGACATTGATGATCCCAGCATCTATTTCAGTACCTTCTTTGTATCCCTGGCTCTCCTCCTCACTTTCACCTCTGCTACTTTTGAAAGTACTGATGACTGAAGCACCTCATCACTTTCCATATCATCTCTTCAGAATAGGTTTGATCGGTGCTATGGACTGAGTATTTGTGTCCCCCTCCCAAAATTGATATGCAGGAACTCCAACCCCAAAGTGCTGGTATTTGGAAATGGGACCTTTGGAACGTTAGGTCATGAGGGTGGGGGCTGCCTTTTTTTTTTTTTTTTTTTTTTGTGGTGCTGGGCATTAAAGCCAGGGCCTTATGCATGTGAAGGAAGCACTCTACCAATTGAGCAATTTCCCCAGCCCGAGTGGAGCCTTCTTGCTGAAATTACTATTCTTGCAAGAGAAACAAGATCCTCTCTCTCTCTCTCCCCCACTGAGGAAAGAAGGCAGCCATCTACAATCCAGAACATGGGCTCAGCCAGGAACTGTTTCTGCTGGAGCATTGTTCTTGGACTTCTCAGCCTCCAAAACTGTAAGAAATAAATGTTTATTGTTTAAGCCACCTAGTCTATGCTATTTGCTATTATTTTCTGAGCTCACTAAAATAATCTTAGTAGGGAGACTCTTCCTCATTTTTTTAAATAGGAAATTATTTATCTTCAGTGTGATTTCCTGTTATTTTCTCATTAAAGTGGCAGCTCTGGCAATAGTAGTTGTTGGTATGGAAATATTAGTTTTAAATGAAACAGTTACAGATGGGGGGTGGAATTAAGGTAAATTGCTCAAGACCCAAAGATGGTGAACTTTAGATGGTCTTGCACCCTGATCGTATTGACATGTATTGCATAAGACAAGTAGTACGTAGGCAAAAGGCCTTTTGGGGAGATCAAATGAGGTTGCTTGCAGTCCTGAAATTCCCTGGACTAGTGTCTCTAGTGACTAATAATTACATTTGTAACTTCTGGTCCTTGTAATTGCATTCCTGTTTCTCAGGGTAAAGAACCTGAAGCATCTGTGCAGAACTTGATAGGGACAGATCAGGTGGTTCTCTGGTTTTATTATGCTCTGATAAGACGCAAACACATATAAACACAAGCAACGACATGGGAGCGAAGCTGACCATCAAGACAATTATAATTATTATTGGGGAATCAAAGCTAGTGTTATATCTTAAACTAAAAAAGAAAACAAAACCAAACCCAAATTGTCCAATTCCATGAGCTTTTTGATGTGGCTACTGAGGCAGCTCCTGCATTTCCCTCCTCCCCAGCTTATCCCTACAATTAACCCCAATTCCCTGAGGCTCCATTCTGTTTCTTGCAAATTCTGCTTTTTGAAACCTAGAAGGGCTGGATCACACAGCTGTCTAGGGAAATAATTATCCCCACACCGCTGTGGCTTTTCTCATGCCTCCCGAGACCCACAGCTAAGATGTTATGAGAGATACTTGTGTTTGGGTTTGAAGTTTGCAAAATCAAAGCACTTCAACAAACTACAAATCTGCCCCTGTTCCCTTCAGCTGGTAGAAGATAAATGGTATAAAAAACCCAAGACTGCTGTGCAGGTGGAAAAACTGACCTGGGGGAGGTTTACTGGCCTGAATCCTTGGCTGAGTCTCCACACAGCCCAAGGTGTCTGTTTGACCCTAGATTATTCCTCCATCTGCACATTCGTGCTCCTTGACGTTATGTGTTAAGTGAACAAGTTGTCCTTCGTATATTTTGGAAGTTTGGTACAAAATACAATATCTATTTCAAATATTTTTCTTGTTTGCTTTTTTTCCCTCTTTTTCCTTTTTTTGGTTACTTTTGCAAAGTGCTGAGCTATTCATCTCATTGATCTGCCACAGAGACCCATCCTTCTCACAGTTCTAATTTCCAACCCCTGTTGAGAACCATTGTGAGAAGGCATTGTTGGGCTTCTTTGCCCACTCAGTCTCCAGTCTCTCTTCTTAAACTTCCAACAGTGCCAATTAGTACCACATGTGGTGTGAGTTTACTGAGAGGCTGTGGCCGCCAAGTCCTTAAAACGTAGCCAAAATGCAAATTGGCCAGTAGACAAGTTCTTGGGTGTGAGTTGAGGGAAAACGTTTGAGTACTGCAGCCTAACTATCAATCCTTTTGTTCCCTGAAACTCCTGGCACCCTATATACCTTTAAAGTGAAATATGCAAAAAGACAAATAGAATTAAAAGGGTAAAAAGTTTAAAATGTGGCTGAGAAACATTAAAGAAAGAACAGATGAATGCCTGAAATTTGGATCCTGTCTGTGACTGATTCTTATCCCAACAGAAAGCAATTGGGATAAGACAATAGCAAGTTACAGGACTGCCGCCCCTCCCAATCCTCTTGAATTTTTTCTTCAGTTGCAAGTCTCACTGTTTAGGTCATGAATTTTTCTTGTAACTATGTTCATCTAATTCGATTTTCCCTCCATGGATCTGCTCTATCATCCCAAAGTGTAAGAAATTCTCCAAGAGTTTACGGCTGTGACGGTCTACACTAATACTAAATTCAGTCTGTCTCTATCTTCCCTGCAGAGTTAACAAAGACCCTTGACAAATCTTTTTATTTATCTATGCTCTAGTCTGTGAAAAGCGTAGGGATAGAGATGACGTGATAAATGGACACCATTAAACACTAAATACTCTCTTAGGTATTTTATTATATCATCGATTTAATGATCAAATGATCTCTATAAGGTAATTATTTTTCTCCCATTACTAAGTCAAATAAACTCAAGTTCAATGAGGAAAAGAAATTTCTTTTAATTCATGTAGCTACAAAGAGCCAAATCTAGTATTCAAACCTGATTCTGTCTCATTCACTAAATGATACTGTCACATAAAACAAGAGTGATCTTAGAGATTAGCATTTATAGAGCACTACCATGTACTAGGCATAACGGTAAGTGCCTCACCCATAGTTTATTGTAGAACTGAAGGTTCTGACCTGCAAGGTGAACTCAGGAAGAACTTGCTGAAGGCCAAACACCCAGATATTAAGAAATAAAAGTCAAATACAAGTCAAATGACCTATATAATCTCTGCTCTTAGATCTCACTAAAATTCCTGCTCCAGTTATCTGTGAAACAGACTGATTATTGGGTCCCTTCACCTCTCAAGAGAAACTCTACTGCAATATGATTATCCCTGACCCTTGTCTAAACAGTCACATCCCCAAAACATCTTCCTGTATAACTAATGAGAACAAATTTTTTTAAAAAATGAGAAAAACAAATATTATGCACATTGGGCATTGAATAGTGTTAAGACAAAATTAAACATATTTTAGAGAGAGGAAAAGCATCTATGACCAGTCACCAGACTTGTATGTTTATTAACCAGTTTAGTTTTTATTTTGTGGAAGATCAATTAATACAGACTTCAGGGACTCTGTTGTCATGTTTCTTAAACTAAGCCGAAGATGCTTTGCCCTTGAACATTGGTTCCCACACTGCTGTGAGATCTTTTTCTCCTTAGACTTCTCACTTACATGAAATCAATGGTGCAAATAAGGGCATCAGGAGGAAACATTTCCATGTTCTCTTTCTGTCTTCTGGTTAGCCATCCCCATTCAAAAACCATATGTGGGTCCATCTTGTTGCATCACTTAAAGAGACAGATTTGCTTCATGATGACTGGTTAGCATTTTGGTCAAGTAAAAATTGAGATATCCTTCCATATTCCTTCTGCTCATTATGCCAAGTGATTGTCCACATCATATTTTGGACTATAGCAAGCAAGAAAAAATCTTACAGATGAGATCAACTCACTTCCCTAACATACCAAGTTTTCATCCCAAGATTAAAAAGGGTCACTCCTGATCCAGCTGGGTTTAGCCAGTGACTTGGGCTCTGAGTATATTATATTACCAATGCCCAGCAGCACAAACCACAGTCTGTCTAAGTATTTTCATGGAAAACAACACCAACCAACGATTACGCAGTTTGGCCTGAAAAAGGCAATTCTGTCCATTCACAAACATCTGCAGGAAAGGTCAGATACAGGCTGGCCAGTGCCTGGCTTCTGATCCTGGAGACTGCTTTGGTTGCAAGTACCAAGTCCAAAGAAAATTAAAAAGAAAAGAGAATTCAAATTCAGGCAGGAAACTCTGACAGTTAAGTCAAATTGAATCCAAACTAAGATTGCACAGTGTTTTTCCCAAACATGTTGGACTAGAGAGTTTTTACGCACATGAGAGAGTTTATTACGTTCAAATATATAGAAGAATGAGAAGAAGGGTTTCTTTTAATTCACCTTACATTCAGGAGTTTGTTGTCTTTTATATAAAGAAATGTGAGTAAAATATGGAGGATTAGATCTAATTTTTCTTTTCATGAAAAGCTATGCTGCTACTCAAGTTAATTTAAAATAAAATCCTTCACAATAATATGCAGTTTAAGCAATGAAAACAACAGAGAATATCAGTTTCCATTTCAGAGTACTGGAATGAAATATTCTTTCAACTTGGGGTCAGTGAACACATACTGTTACAATTCCATACAAGTCTGTGCCCCAAAGAGCTCATTTCCCTGATCTGATCTGCCCAGAGATGTATTCTGTCAGGGAAATTCATTACCGTCTCCCAGCAATTCCAAATGAAGTGAACCGCTCAGAAGAGCTCATTGCACATGTACAAGAATCAAAATCTACTAGTATTTATTGGCTACTAAAAGAAATTTCCTTTTATGATCCACAAATATGGCTTTAATTTAGTGGGGTTTATTTTGAGGTAGTGGGAAGGGATGAGGGGATAAAGGAGGAGGGGAAGCCTCAGAACATACTCTCAAGTAAGGGAACAGCATGTATCCTCAAGTTAAAGTTGATTCCAGCAACAGAAGGAAAACACTAGTCCAGCAATTTTTCTTGCACATATCAGATTTCTGTCTTTGTTTCTGGGTTTGAGTATGGTAAGTACTGACTCCAGCCTTATCCTCAGGTTGGCTGGGAAGCGGCATCCATCATCTGTCTCCTTAGTTTGACGATTTTCGCTGTTGTTTTAATTACAATTGATAGTTAATATCTGATCCATAAGAATGAAGTGATCAGATATGTTTCATTTGTTTAAGTTGGCATGAGTGATTCTAAGGGTGTTTATTAAGGTCTTTAGCATTAATCAGAGTATTAGCATAGGGAACATTTTGGAGGGAACTATCCCTTTTGTGATTTGAAGGTCAATAACAGATTAAAGACAGTTGTAAATATGACACTGAGGGATGAAATCTAATTGCACTCCCTTTGGGCTAGGTGAAGAGACATTCAAACAGTAAAATGTTGAGAAAGTAATGGTTAGATATTATGAATTTTGGCTGAAAAAAGTATAGCAGTTGCTTCTCTGGTCTCTTGAATTTTGCTTTATAAGTGTCATGTAAGGTGTTTGACAATGCCTAGTATGGTTTGGATGACATGTATCCCCCAAAGCTCCTTCATTAATGCTGAAATATTCAGAGGTGAAATGATTAGATTATGAGAACTGTAACCTAATTAGTGCATCCTAGTTTGAATGAACTGAGTGATAACTGTAGGCAGGTAAGGTGTGACTAGAGAAAGCAGATCATTGAGGGCATGCCCTAGAAGTATTCATCTTCTCTGAAGCCCTTTTGCCTCTCTCTCTTTGCTTCCCAGGCTGCTATGAGCTGACAATACTCCTCCATTATGCCCTTCTGCTATTATGTGCTCCTTTACCATAGGCCCACAAAAATCAAGTTGGGTGACCATTTACTGAACCTCTGAAACAATGGACCAAAATAATCTTTTCCTCCTCAAAGTTGTTCTTGTCAGTTATTTTGATCACAGAGATAAAAAACTGACGAACACAATTCCCGACCTTGAACCAAGACTATCAAGATACAAGGTCTTGGGTCAACATTTTGAGCTGAGTCCAGGCTTTGGATCATCCCTACCAAAGTACCAGGCATGATTTATATCCACTGTCCTAGATTGTTGGATATCATCAAAGTGATAATACTTGGAGCAAGGAAAATTTCCCAGCTCACCTCTCAATCCCAGGAACCATGACAGTAATAATAAGTTGTTTTAAGCTATACTTTTGATAATGTTTGTAAGTAGGAATAGATGACTAAATAAAGCATGATTCATCCACCTCAGCACTGCCTGGATGGATTAAATCCTCAGCTTCTTTATTAAGCCCTCCTTCTTCAAATTCAGTTGCTTATCAGTAAGTAATTTTTCAATTTAATAATCATTTATTCATGTAGGAAACGTTTATTATACATCCACAAAGGGTAAATAATTTTGCTCACTGCCAGAAAAATTGGATCCCCTCTTTTTTTACTATGCCTCTCATACCTGACATACATGCAGTTGAAACTTAATAGTCATGCCAAGTCTTGCTAAATCAAAGTGTGAATGTCACCCTTTGCTTGCAACAAGTAGGTTTGATCTCAATTGTTAGCACTGATTTTAGAGTAGTGATGAACACAGGTGAACAAAGAAGACCAAGTTAATATTGTGGACCTGCCAAACATAAGGCACGTGACTTCTTGCTTTCTTTCAAATAAAGGTGACATGCTGAAGCCAAAAGGCATGGAAATTCAGTTCCAGCTCCACAATAGTTTAACAGTCTCTCAGTTTCTCAACCAATAAGGTGGGACTAATATTATTCAGTTCCTTGGGAAGTTACAAGATTAAAAATTTCATGTACATAAAGTGGCTTTGAACAGTGCTGAGAACGTAGTATACACTAGGAAAGTATTTGTTAAATAACATTATTATAAACTATAATGTTAAGAATAGAACTTGGTATATGGTAGGAATTATAAAAAAATATCTTATACCTTTTTGATGCCCTCTTGAGCCTTTTGATACCTAAAGAGAAATAGCAAATTTGTACATTATTTATATTTTTAATCTTAAACAATGTATAAGTTGTAAAATGATTTAGTTACTATTACATGCCAAATGTACGTGGGTGAGTACAGCTGTTTGTTGATTGAAATCTCACACCTGTTAATCTAGGATTGGCTCATGGTAGCATCACAGATGGGCATCAACCCAGTGATATTTTTGTTCTCTTTTTTCCTTTCTCTCCCTCTTTTGAAATCACTTCATTTATTATTAATTGAGAAACAAAATGCTATTAAATGGCAGTGAAATGGTCAAATTCTAAGCCATGCATGAACTTTTTTTCCAAGAGAATAATTTCAATTATGTAGCATTTGAACCAGTACTGGAAAGAGAAGCAAAAGGAAAGGAAAGGAGAGAAGAGAGATAAAAACAGAATTCGTGCACATATGATGTTTCTCGGAAATCCAGTGTCATTGGATCCAATTCATTTCTGTTTCATACAGATTTTGATGCTAAAGTAGCAGACATTTAATTACATTTCACTTGCTAATTATATTCTTTAACGGGTGAATATAGAAGCAGGAACTTCTAATTTTTACAATTACTTACAATTACTAAGATATCCTCAGAACTGGTAATTATACTAGTAAATTATACTCATTGTGTGTTGCTGCATAAATATGGATATAAACACAAATGTGTACATTTATTGGTCTGTACATAAAACTGACATTAAGTGTTTTAAGCCAACCTCACCCCAAGTAAAATTGAGAAGCCCATAGAAAAGCATATGAGTTTCAAAAACTGTATTTATATTGAATTTCTAATGAGATATCAAATGGCTTTTGCCTAAAAAAAAAAATAGAAATCAGAGCCTGAGCAATTGCAAAACATGCTATTAAATATAATAACTAGTGAGCATTATGTAAAACAAATATAAAAATAATGGGGATGAGCACAATGGGTGAAGTCAGGGGCCCTCTGTGCTTCTCCTCTGTACTTCGTTTCGTGCTGTTCTCTCATTCAGCACCTTCTCTCCTCTAAAAGTTCATCCTCTTGGTTGACTTTACAATTGGACTATGTGTTCCTCAGGAAATGAATCTCTCTCTGTGAGTACCACTGATCTTAATCCCATTTTATTGAAGAGAATGGTTGTTAATCTTCATTTTCCACTTGGGTGATGTATACTGGAAGGCTAAGAATACATCTTCACTCTATCAGGCTTATTATCCCAGGGATTAAACACATGTCACAGTATGTTAAGTAGAACTTTCCTTAAGGTCTCAGTCCTTCTAATGACTCAAAGCTGAGAACAGAGGAGACAAGAAATCATTTTATGAGGTCTGTTACATGCCCCTCTATAAAGACATAAGAAGAGCTGGACTAACTTTTCTTCTTGTACCCACACCCACACCTATGTCGGGTATATATAAGAAAAACTTGCAAATTTAGAAAGTGGTTATTGAATGAAATTACAGAGAAGAAAGTGCCATGGTGTTTTCTTCTCATCGAAAGGTGAAGGAAATAGCCAGATATTTACCCCTGCTCCACATTCCATATGAATGAGGGGCCAGAAGAACTACCCGTAAACACAGAATTTTTTGCGAGTTGGCATCTGGCATCTTTGTTCTCATCTACATCTCACTGTAGACTGGTCTTGTGCAATTACAGGACCAGGTAGAACATGCAATTGTTCTGAGAATCTGATGTGTATCTAGGAAGAGATCTGTTCCCATCCCTTGTCCCTGCCTCCCATTTTTTATTTTTTGGCCTGGAAAAACCAAAGAAGGAAAGCTATCTGGTGGCACTCTTCATAGCCTACTAGGAGGACAGATCTGCCATGAACATTAAATTTATTTGTCAGAAGAAGACTCCAGATACTAGTGGCCAAGAATTACTCAGAAAGGGCACTGGGCTTTTCTACCCCAGTGGGTCAAAGGGACCCCAGTTGAAAGAGGTGTCTGGGCAGACAATGAAGGGTTTCACAGCATCAGCCAGGTTCCAACACTTTCAGGAAAAGCACAACTTAATGTTTAGAGCACAGATGGAGTAACACACGCTCGAAAAAATCTTCAAAGTGAATTTTATGATAAACACTCAATATTTTGCTCGCTGCCATAGCAGAGAGTATTAATCACCTGAATCCTTGTGGCTAGGACTTACTTCCTTTGCTTATAATCCCACTCCTAATATGGAGGAGCCTAGTATTGAAAGAGTCACAAGAGTGAGCAAAGGACAAAGGAAGAATGGTGCTAAACATTGAGCCAGAGAGCACTTGACTTTAAATTCACATCTTCAAGAGTTTTGACCAGTGTATGGACTTGTGTAATCACCATGCAACCAAAATACAGAAAATTACTGTAACAAGGATGAGAAATTTCTTGCATTCTTTCAGGAGATATTGGTCCCCACTCTTGGCCCTGGGCAACCACTAACATCATTTCTGTCATTATAGATTCATCTTAAAAATTTCAAACAGATAAAACTGTGTGCTTTGTACTTTGCTTTGCTCATTCAGCATTCTTTTGAGATTGAGGTATATTGTTACTTGTATCACTAGCTTCTTCTCTTTGAATCATAAATGGTTTTCTGTTGTATGGAGATACTACCATGTGTTTGCAAATTCACCTATGATGAAGATTTGGATTTTATCAATTTGTAGCTGTTATGAACAGTAATGTTTTTGTGTAGACCTAAGTTTTTATTTTTCCCAGTAAATACCTACAATGGGAATTTCTGTATGACATAATATGTGTATATTTATTTTTAGAAAAAAATGTGAAACTATTTTATAAGTTATAAAATTTTACAATACCAACAAGTGCATGTGTGTTCCAGTTGCTCTATATCTTTGTCAAAATTTGCTAATACACAGATTTTTAACTTTAGAAAGTAAGCAGATGTATCTCATTGTTGGTTGAATTTGCATTTCCTGTTGAATATTATTGAGAATTTTTGTATTGATATTGATATATCTTCTTTTGAGAAATGTTGAAAACCTTGATTATGGGTTAACTTATTATTGCTTTTTTGTAATTTATATATATGGTACTGGATAAAAATTCCCCTGTGAGATAAAGGTTTTAACTTGCTCCAAGAGTGTGTCTTTTTTTCCATTTTTTATTCATATCTTACAAAAAGCAGAATATTTTAATTTTGTAAAGTCAAAATTATCATTTCTTTCTTTCACGTTTTAGTGCTTTAGAAGTTGTTTAACAAATTTATCCCAAAGTTGTAAAAATGCTTGTATGATTTCTTTTAGAAATTTTATAGCTTTGTATTTTCCTATTAGATCAATTTCAAATTACATCTGTGTGGATCAAGAGATATCACTTGATTTTACTTTTTCCCAAATTAGTATTTAGATTGTCCTAACTCTATTTGTAGAAAAGACTATTTTTCCCTCATATGGGTTCCTATGTCAAATATAAATTAACTTTATGAAATGAGTTGAGTTCTGAACTATGTATCTGTATATTTATCCTTATACAGATGTCAAAAGATTTTGATTATTATAATATTATAAAACTTTTGAAATCAGGTAATGTAAATTCTCCAATTTTGTTCAACTTGTTCAAAATTATTTAACCATTATTTAACCAGGTCTTTTACACTTTCATATGTATTTTAAACCATGTTCTCGATGTCCACAAAAACTTGCCTAGATTCTGATTGAGATGGTGTTGAATGTGTAGATCAATTTGGAAGAATTGACACCTTATAATATTTAATGCTCCAATCAATTAGTATGAAATAGTTCTCTTTGTTTTTTGAGCTCTTGGAAAAATTTCCTCACCAATACTATTTAATTTTGTATCTCTCACAACTATTTTGTTAAGTTTAATCCAAAGCACTTCAGATATGTTTAAGCTTCTGTTAACATATTATTTATTAAAGCTTAGTTTCCAATGCATGCTTAATAGTACATAGAAATACAATTGATTTTGAATTAGCATTGGGTCCTGTGGCCTTACAAGTTCTAACCATTTTGGGGGATTCTTTAGAATTTTCTGCAGAGACCATGAGGTCATCAGCATCTAGAAGTCAAGTAACATCTTCCTCTGTAATCTCTGCAGTTTACTTTCTTCTTTCTCTTTCACCTCATTTTACTGATAGATATGCTGGCTAATACAGTATTGAACGAAAGTGGTAAAAAAAGATTACTCCCCATCTATTTGACCAATTACAGGTTTTATATTGATTTCCTTAGAGTTGAGACCTCCTTCTTTATGCCTACTTCTTGGGAGTTTTTAATCATTCATTGGAATTGAGTTCTCTCATTTGCTTCTTTTTTTTTTTTTTTGAGTAATTATAGATTTTCCATGGACTCATGGATTTTCGTTTTTAATTAGTAAATGTGCATTATGTTGATTTATTTTTTAAACATTTAATTCCTTGGAGAAATCCTATTTGTGCATGGTGTTATCATTCTTTTTATATATTGCTGGATTTAATTTGCTAATATTTTATGACTTCTGTTCATGAGAGATATTATTATTTTCCATTCTTGAAATATTTTATGGCTTCAATGTCAGGATAACACTAATCTTATAAAATGAGTGTCAAAGTAATCATGTCTCTGTTTCATAAAAGAATTGGTGTATGAATGACATTTTTCTTCCTTCAATATTTTAGAAAATTGATAGGCAAACTTAACGAGGAAAAGAGTTTCTCTGTGAGAAAGTTTTTCATTATGAATTCCTTCAATTTAATATACTCAAGGTACTGTGAATTTCCTTTTGTTCTTTACCCTCCTTTGGTAATCTTTCAAGTGAGATTCCATTTAAACCAAATTTTTAATTTATTATCTGAATGTTACTTGTAGTATTCCTTATTAGCCCTTCAGTATCATTTCACTTTTTATTCTGTTATTACCAATTTGCTTCCTCTCTCTCAGTCTGTTCACTGCAGTTTTCTTTTCTCTGATTTTTTAAAAACAAGTTTCTATATTCTTTTTCAGTTTTCCATTTCATTATCTCTTGTCCCCATCACTTCCATTTTTTACCTACTCTCATTTTTAAAGCTTTGTTAAGTTGGAAGCTTAGATCATGGTTTTAAGGGTTGTTTTTTCTAATGTAAATCTTTAAATATGTGATGATTTTTTATTTAGTGCTGATTAAGTTACACCCACACTTCTGTAATTCTGTAATTTTCATTTAATTATTTCAAACTATTTTCTTATTTTGCTTGTGATTTTTTTCTTTGATTCGTGTATTATTTAGAAGTATAGAGTCTACTTTCCAAGTACTGGAGGATTTTCCAAATAGCATTCTGTTATGGACCTCTAATTTCATTTAGTTTAGTCCTCTTCTCTTCTGTTCTCTTCTCTTCTGTTTTCTTCTCTTCTCTTGTAGTCTCTCCTATTCTCCCACCCCTTCCTTCTTTTTCTTCTTTTTGATACTAGAGATTGAGCTCAGGGGCACTCAACCACTGAGTCACATCCCCAGCCCTATTTTGTATTTTATTTAGAGACAGGGTCTCACTGAGTTGCTTAGCATCTCTCTTTTTCGGAGGCTGGTTTTGAATTCACAATCCTTCTGCCTCAGACTCCTAAGCTGCTGAGATAACAGGCATGCACCACCCGCCTGGCCCCTAGATTATTTCTAATGTGGTTAGAGAATTTTTAATTGTTTTAGTACTTTTGTATTAATGGCCTAAAATATGGCTGTCTTGATGATGTTTCATGGCTCTCTGTAAAAAACGTAAGATCTAACGTTTTCCATAAGTGTCAGTTAGGTCATGTTTGATAGTGTCTGAATCTTTCATATTCTTATTCATTACTCTCTACTAATTTACTTGTTTTTGAGAGAAGTTACTTAAAAGTTCTCTATGCTGAATGACAATTTTCAGAATTCCCTTTCCTACATCAAACTATAACTCTAAATTGGTCTGTTTCCTTTTTGTGAAACCAATTTTCCCTTTACATATTTTGGAGCTTAATTTTAAGACTTACCTTTAGCATTGCTATAGTAGCTACTGCAACATCTTCATTGGCAAATTCTATCATTTCTCTCACTTTTGGGTTAATTTACTGATATTTCTCCTGACCATGGGCACACTTTTTTTGTAATTTTTAAAATATTTTTATTGGTGTATTATAGGTATGCATGGTAGTGGCATTCACTGTGACACATTCATATATGTGAATAACAATTTGCTCCAGTACATTCCCAGGTACTTTCTTTTTCCTCCCAATCTCTTTCCCCTGTTCTTCCTCTACTTTTCTGGTCCCACTGGTATTTATATATGTACGTATATTTTTTCCAATGATATCTTATATTTTTACACGAAAGTTGAATTCATTGTGATATATTCATACATATATGTAATATAATTTGGTCAATTTTATTCCCATGATTTCCTCTCTCTCCCTGCTTTCTTCTGTCTCCTTTGGCATGTCTACTAATTCTTGATTGTGGATTAGCCATTCTGACATTATGTTCTTTAGTGTCTGATTTTTGGATTCTTCTTTTACAAATCATTGAGGTTTATTTTGGCAGGTCAGTTTTACTCTTTCAATCTGTCTTAAAATTTTGTTTGGGCATGGCTAAAGTAGTCTTTGTTCCTGAGATAGATTTGTCTAGTTTTCTACTCTGGCTTCTTAGAACTCAAGTATTTCTCTTTTCTATGTGAGTTTGCGAAATTGTTCAGTTTGTGATTTTCTTCTTCTAAGCTGGCCTCTTGAGGTTTTCCTTTTCACACTTTATGAAGTGCAAAGTTCTTTATGCTGAATGACAATTCCCAGAATGCCCTTTGCAATATGTTGCAGTTTAGAATGAGCTACAAGGGACAATATGTAGCTTAAGCACCTTCTTCCAGTTTATCAACTAAGCACTAAACTGGAAGTTTTGGGGAAGACATTTTGCAGATGTAATTAAAATCAATGTTTTAGTTTTGAGTTAATCAAAAGAGTAGTTATCCTGCGTGGTCTGACTTAATCAGATAGAAGTCCTTAAAAGAGGACCTAAACTCTCTCTAAGGAGAAAGAATCAAAGGCATCAACTAGTCCTGAAATTGCTCCCCCTTCCCTTGGTATCTGTCCTTCCTATCTTCCTGCCTGTGCGTTCAAGTTTCAGCTCACACTCAGGATTCCAGCCTGCACATAATCTCACTTCCTGACAGTCCACCTCACTTCAGGCTCAGGTTAACAGGCATCAAAATTGCAATGAGCGGGCCGGGATTGTAGCTTAGCGGTAGAGCGCTTGCCTCGCATGCGTGAGGCCCTGGGTTCAATCCTCAGCACCACATACAAAGCAATAAAATAAAGACAGTGTGTCCATCTACAACTAAAAAAAAAAAAAAAATTAAAAAAAAATTGCAATGAGCAATTATCTATTTTATTCTCTCTCTCTCTCTCTCTCTTAATTTTTATTTTTCTGTTTGAACCCTACCTGAAAAAACACCCAAGACTTAATACTTCTCAGATACTTAAGGAGATTCCCATGCAAATTTCTTGAGCTTACATACTATTATATCTCCTCCTGTGGAACTCTGATAGCCAAGAAACTTGTCCTTCTCAAATTCTGACCTTGGTCTCCTGAATTCATCAAGACTATAGGGCTTTGTTTAGATTTCATCTTTCTTTTAAAAGTTGTTTTCACACAGAGAACAAGATCTATTGCAGGCGTTACCTCTTTTGTATCCTTGTTCTGAAGTAACAAGTCTTGCATAGGTTCTTGTTCTATATATGCATATATATATATATATATATCTCCTAGTTTTCTTTGGTAGGATGTAAAGATCCACTAAATTATTACAGCAAAACTGAAAATCTAAATCTTTCATCTAGACTTTTTAGTAACTCAAAGTTTCTCGGCTTTGTCGCTGAAATTTACCACCATCTGACCTTCTATAACCCAGTGTCAGGAGTAGAAGTACTTAACACTGCACTTGAAGACACTGTTGAGGAAAAAAATCAAGAGCTACTGATTGTGCCCTTCCATGTTCTACCAATTCAATTATCCAATTGTTTATCTTACTTGGCACATAATAGACTCTCAAAATTGGACTGTAATGAGATGTGCTCCTGGTACCTACCTAGCAAAGCACCTGATACATAATTAATTTAAAGCAGCAGAGTTTAATCATTAAGAACTTTTTAAAAGCTAGATAAAATCCTGTTTGAATTCTAGTTCTTCATTTACTAATTACATGATCCAAATGCAAATGTATTAATCTCTAGGAGCCTCATTTTCTTCACATGAAATAGAGACTATAGTTCTAACCTTGCTGAATTACTATGAAATTAAATAATATAAAATGTGCAAGGTTATTAGCAGTGTTACTGGCACATTGTAAGCAGGCTATTTTTGAAATCCTTAATATATTCACTATTTAGAGAAAACTTAAGTATAATTTAAATAAAATTAACACATTAGAAATAAAAAATTTGTTTGAGAACTTGAAAATGATTTAGATAAAACCCTTATCTGATGCTTGGATCTCAATTAAGCAGAGAATTCAATTCACACTGACTTAAACAGTACAGAAAACTTATGGATTCACAAAGCTGAGATGTCCAGAGATAGAGAAGTCCTCAGGTGGTTTGGTTAGGTCCTTTTCTCATGGATCCTCTATAGTCTACCCACTTCCTCATATTGGTTTCATCCTCAAGTGATTTATTCCAGGTAGCAAAATGGCCAGAGTTATTGTTGGTGTCACAGATATATGCCTGTCCATCCAAGGCAGGAGAGCTTGTCCCATCAGACATAGAATGAGTTCCTTCTACTTCCCTCAGATGGGACTACCTGAAATCACATGTCTATCCCTTTTGGTCAAAGTCATGACTTATTCTGACTGATTGATGCCTGGAATTGACTGTCTATTATTAAATCAACCAAGGGTACAAAAGAAGAATGACAGTAGACTTATTTACCTGTGTTCTTTAATTAGGGATGGTACCAGGTTAGTTAGTCTGAAGTTAATCCAATGCAATCCACATTGTTGCTGTTCAGTGGGGGAAAAGACCATGAGTGACATCTGCATTCATTGTGAATACCCACAGTGTGTCTAAATATTCTTTGTCACAGGAATCTTGCTACAATCCACTCAGTCACACATTTTTATCATTGATACATTTTGATCTGAGTGTCTCAGGTTTTGTGTTTGAAATAAAGCTGGGAAATAAAGATATCTGACACACTTGGAATTGACCAAGGCAAATTAAAAGGCTTAATTAGTGGTGCTTACATATTAGCAGAGTTTTCTAATTGCCTTAAATTACATAATAATTTAATCTTTATAAGTTTATGACACAGAACCAGCCCCACTTTACAGGTAAAATAACTGAGGCACTTAATGGTTAAATCACTTGTACCAGCTAAAGGTCACAGAAAAATTCAGCAGAGTTAGGGTTTGGATCCAGCAAAACTGGCTCTTGTATTCACTTATGTCAATCCTTTCCAGACTGCTAATCTAGAGAGAAATAAAAAAGATTAATACATCTTTGATTGATTGGGAAAACATCATATATTGTCTATCTATCCACCATCACAGATCTACCTATCCATCTTTCTAATTTACCTATTTTGCTAGCAGTAGTAGAGATATAATATAGGAGAAAAAGAAAAAAAAAACTTCCAAACTTCTAGTCTCTTGTATTTAATATGATGCATGCAAACTCCATTTGTTCATTTTTTCAGTAATTCACTAGAAATTTGTTCTCCATCCATTCAACTCTAGACACTGGACTAGTTCAGAGATCAAAACCAGGCTCTCTGGTCTTAACAGAGTCACAAACCTAGCCCCTACATCAATGTTTTTGAAATTGTGATTTATGACTCATCATTTAAAATCAAAAAAAGTCAGAGTTCTTCACAAGTATTAGGTATACTTATTATCAATTTTATATGTTTTTTCATAAGTGTCTTTTTATGAGTAGTCTTTATATACTTAGTTATGCTCTAAACAGCATTTCTTAATACAGGCATGCTCTAAAATATTTGAAAATGACTGAAATCTAAACTAGTCATCCAAATTTTTTAGACTTTTCTCAAACCTTTTACTTGTGACCATTATATTTCCTAGGCTCAAGAAAAATGGTTGTATCTTATATTTCTACTTTATGCCTCCTGGCACAAATTCTCATAATTTTCCCAGGGTAGTTTACATGGTGCAACTAGTTGTCCTTCAGATAAACATCAGAGTGTTTTATTTTGACTTCTTATTGTTCTGTTGATCTCATTTTAAAAGTCTTTTAAACAGTATGGTTGACTTTATGGTAAGATAAACAACTGATTGGTTGGCCAAAATTTTGATATTTTTTCAACAATTTCTTTTCTTCTGGGAGATAAAGTCCAGCTCTCTTTACGAGCACCTATCACATGGCAATAACTCTTTTTCTCTATCCTTATTAAAGTAGATTTGTTTTGTCAATGTTGAGGTAAAATGGCTTTAAATAGTATTATTAACCCTAAGCTAAGCAATAATTTTACCATTGCACTTTATGCTTTGTGGTTTCAGTTTTTTATGGATTTATGCTTCACTCTGTCAAAAAATTTAAAAAAAAAAGCAAGAAGACAACCAGCTGGAAAATGCTATATTAACTCTAGACCACAAGGTTTTGGATAAAAAGAGGACCTCATATTAGGGAGTCTGGGATGGAAATTTCATATGTGTGGAACAGTTTCATTATCGTCTCATGCTTCTTACCAAATTTTCATCTCTCGAATTTGCAAGCCTGTAAAGATAAGGAATGATTTCCACAATTTTGTCTGAATTAAACACATCTTCTTACTGGAAAATATGGAAAGAAATAAATTAAACAAATAATTTGTTCTCTACAGTTGAGGAAACAACATCGTCTGATGTTCAGGACTTTCCCACAGAGAATGCTCATGTAGGTAATGTTCACATATTCATTCTTAAAGTAATTTCTTTCTATTTTAAATTTGTTGATAGTCATTTGGAAAAATAATTATTTGAAGCAATTATTAATGTTTCAAAACACACCTCAATTCATTTCACTACACTTTTAAATGTAAAGAACCTATATTTATAATTACTTATTTTATTGTAATTAATGTGCTCATTGTCTTGAGCACAAATAAAGGAAAAAGAAGACCTTGATGATCTCAAAAGATAGTAATAGGCTTCCCACATTCTTAGTTAAATTTTCACAAAACTTTCTAAATATGTACTTACAGAAGCACTTTAATAATCTGAAACAAAAACCAGATATACATGAACATCTTTCAAGAGCAGGTTATCAGAAAGTGCCTGAAAATATTAAAAGGTTGCTAATAGTGGTATGATATTTTATTTTCATTTTTGAGATTGCTTACTAATATCTTAAGTTAATATAGGAAGATAAAAATTTACAGACTGTATCTTAAGCGATTTTTCTAAGGATGTGTAGAATTATTCTTTAAGACGTATTTGCTTTTGAAGTTAATGCATTTGCAATGTGGCATCCAAAGCTATTCTTATTGGTTAAGATCAGAGGGAATTTTCCTGTTGGTCTTGGTAGTATTTGGCCTCTAGAAGAATTTTACCCACTGAAGTCAACACATTATTTGTTGGCCGCCATGTTAGATTCAGTGATATACAAGAGTGAAGTAGGAGGCATCACAATACCAGACCTCAGACTATACTACAAAGCTATAGTAACAAAAATGGCATGGTACTGGTACCAAAATAGACATGTAGACCTATGATATAGAATAGAAGACACAGAGATGAACCCATTTACATACAGTTACCTTATACTAGATAAAGGAGCCAAACATGTACACTGGAGAAAAGATCGCCTGTTCCACAAATGGTGCTGGGAAATCCATATGCAGCAAATTGAAACTAAACCCCTATCTCTCACCATACACAAAACTCAACCCAAAGTGGATCAAGGACATAGGAATTAGACAGAGACCCAACGCCTAATAGAAGAAAAAATAGGCCCAAATCTTCATCATGTCAGATTAGGATCATACTTCTTTAACAAGACTCCTATAGCACAAGAAGTAAAATCAAGAATCAACATATGGGATGGATTCAAACTAAAAAGCTTCTTCTCAGCAAAAGAAATAATCAATGAAGTAAACAGAGAACCGACATTCTGGGAACAAATCTTTGCCACACACACATCCAATATAGCACTCATCTCCAGGATATATAAAGAACTCAAAAAGCTTAACACCAAAAAATCTAATAACCCAATCAATAAATGGGCCAAAGAGCTGAACACAAACTTCACAGAAGATATACAATCCATCAACATATGAAAAAATGTTCAACATCTTTAGCAATCAGAGAAATGCAAATCAAAACTACCCTAAGATTTCATCTCATGCCAGTCAGAATGGCAATTATCAAGAATACAAACAACAATAAGTGTTGGCAAGGTTGTGGGGAAAAAGGCATGCTCATACATTGCTGGTGGAACTGCAAATTTGTACCACCAATCTGGAAAGCAGTATGGAGATTCCTTAGAAAACTTGGAATGGAACCACCATTTGAGCCTGCTATCCCACTCCTCAGTCTATACCCAGAAGACTTAAAAACAGCACACTACAGTGCTGCAGCCACTTCAATGTTTACAGCAGCTAAATTCACTATAGCTAAACTGTGGAAATGACCTAGATGCCCTTCGATAGATGACTGGATAAAGAAACTGTGGTATATATACACAATGGAATATTACTCAGCAATAAAAGAGAATAAAATTCTGGCATTTGCAGGTAAATGGAAGGAGTTGGAGAATATCATGCTAAGTGAAGTAAGCCAATCTCAGAAAAACAAATGCCAAATGTACTCGTTGATAAGTGGATGCTGATCCATAATGTAGGGAAGGTCATGGGAACAATGGTGGAACTCTGTTCACAGGGGTATAAGGGGGTAGGGGGCATGGGGACAGTAAAGGTGGTGGGATATGATGGTCATCATAGCTCTAACTTTATGTATGGCTACATATATGTTGTGATTGTATACAATTTACAACTAGAGAATTGATATGTTATCCTCTATCTATGTACAATCAAATTGCACTCTGTTATCATGTAAGCCTAAATAGAACAAATAAATTACTTAAATATGAAAGAAAAGAATGAAGCCATTTAGTGCCTTAATAAGAAACACAGAAAAATATTAAATCGTTTAGCTTTAAAAGTCTTAACAGTGTTGTGCATGTCTACATGTAACTCAGACCCTCTGTCAAATTAATGTATTTGTATTTTCTATCATGTGCCAGGTGGGGATAGTATTAATTGTGGCCATTGGACTAATCTATGCACTAGTATTTTTAGCTGTAGAGATCCATTTCTCTTTAAAATAAACCATTATATATAAGGTTAAACCCAAAGATTTTCAGTATTTTCTCAGGTTCACTTATCCAAGTATGTCTGGGAGGTGTTGAATAATGAATGTCACTTTTCCCACCTTCTGTGTTATAGGCCATAATATTCTCACAGCAACTGCAACTGACTGCTTCTTCTGTCCTAGCTTTCTGGTCAAGATGTTGCCCGAGGCCATGGTAGCTTCTACCAAAGGGAATAACTTTCATCTTGGCTTTACTGCCCAATGTCCATCTTGCCTTCTCAGTTCTCCCTGAAACTGAGCGAGAGAGAGAGAAACAACAAAACTACTTATCTGTTGCTACCAATTATAGGCTCATTTCTCAGTAAACAGGATGCTAACTTGTAGAGACTTAGCAGGATTCATTGTGAAGGTAATGATTTTATATTTTTATGCTCAGAAGTTTGGCTCACAGTAGTTAAAATAGTCAGATTTAGCAAATGTAAGTGCTTATACTTACATAAAAATTATTCATTGTTTACCTGAAATTCAAATTTAACTAGACATCTTGTACTTTTTCTGGAAATATCAAGTATAATCAAGAGTCTTTCTGTGAGTTCTGGAGACTATTTTTTTAAAAAAACATTTCAAATAATAAAAAATAATCAAATTCATAATAAACCTATCCTGAGGAATACAAACTTTCAACTAAGGAAATAAAGGAAGTGTTTGATATGGAAAAATACCACTTTCCCCTCATTGATCCATTGATGGTTCCAGGATATTGGGGTTAAATGTCAAGTTAGACTGAAAATGGCTATTTTCCTTTTCTAACCTGTTGTTGCAGTATTTAGTGAGAAACTTCCCTTCAAGGCAGGGCTGGGACCTTGGGGATATTTCCTTTGTTTCAAAGATGTTTCTCCTTTCCAGAAGTCTGAAGGAGCCAAGCAAGATGATCTTTCCCCACAAACTCCAGCTTCCTCTCCAATTCTTCAGAAGGAGTGTATAAAGTAGTCCCCAGATTACAGTTGCAAAGACTGCAGCACTAAGTAGAAAAAGAGTGAGGTGGGGAAAATAAGGTTTGGCCCACTATAAAAGCATCTTCAAGTCAAATCCAACTATGGTCGTGCACATTCAATGGCAGGACATGTTCTGAGAAAGGCCTCTTCAGGTGATGACCTTTTGTGAATATCATGAGGTACATTCATAAAACCTAGATGGCAGATCAGTCACTGGACATGGCCTCCTAATGCAATCCAGAGATGAGATTAGCATGAGATTTACAAGGCTGCTGCTGGCAAGGTATGGCCTACTGGTTTATAGCATATGTATTTTAGTAAATAGGCATACACTCTAAATTAATAATATGATTATACTATGGAAGATGCATAAGCCAGTAATGGTTGTTTATCATTATCATCAAGCGCCATGTATTGAACATAATAATAGTATGTGCTATTTTTTATATGACTGACAGCACAGTAGGTTTGCATATACCAGCAATGACACAAAAATGAATAATATCTTGTGCAATGATGTTATTACCTGCTAATGGCCACAATATTATTAGGAAATAGGAATTTTTCACTTCTCTTATAATGCTATGGGACCACATTATGTGTGTCATCACTGACCAAAACATCTCTATTTGACACATGCCAATTCAATAAACTAAGGGTCTTCACATATATTGACATTCTGAGGATTATTTTTAATGAATTCTTTGCAGTTAATGATGCCAGAAGAAAAGAGTCCACTTCCTGAGGTTTGGCTGGGGAAAATTCAATCATAGTCATTTTTGGTGCATTTGGATGCATTCTGCATTTTGAAAACAGGAAATGTGCAGGGCCTGGGATCACAAATATCCTCAAAATCATTTTTTATAACCTGTTTACTCTCATATGGATACCCTGTTGAAATGCTTTAGCAATCAAATTAATTCAAATCTATTTTAGAATTTCTTCACCCTGTGATTTAAAATATTCACAATATCATGTAACAATGTTTTCACATGTTTTCTTTGCACTGGGCTTACCTGGTTTACATTTTGCTAATGCAACCTTTTGATCGGCCAACCACTGAAACATTAGCTCTATTATCTATTGCCTCAAAAATTAGAAACAAAATCTAAACCTTTTGACCTCATCCTAGTAAAGTAGTAATTAATGTCAAATACATTTTGATAACACCATTAAAATTGTTTTCAACACTAGAGCAGCTAATTAGAGAGAGAGAAGATTCTGATATTATTTTACCAAGCATAATCCCAGTGTGAATATTATCTTTCTGATTAAATACAATGAAGTATCCAATACTTCAGCAAATAATTAAATAAATGATATTTTGGTATACCATGTGTTTATATGGTGAATATGTTAAAATGGCAATTCCTTCTCTGTCATTCAGAGAGTGAAATGGCACTTTGACCCACCACATTCTTTACATGATGATGGTACAGTTTGTGTTTGCAAAGTTATAAAACCCGGCTAAGGTCATTGTTGGGTCCTGAAATCTTGTACAAGATTAATTTTTCCAATATATTTTCTGGGTGTAGAAAGGATCAGACAAAGCACGTAGGTCATGCTGGTGTCTGATGAAATTTTTCTTTGACACCTGCTGCCTGTCCCATGCGTGTGCACATATATATTTTTTCTTTTTCTTTTTCATTTTTTTTCTTTTTCTTTTTCTTTTTCTTTATGAAGGAGTGCTTTTTAAGCTTGATGCACCAGAAATATTTTGCCTGTTATATTATTTACTTATGAGTAAATAAAACTCAGAAACCCCTGCATACTTTCCAGGTTTGGTAACTACTAACTAAGGCTGTGAAATTAAGACATATTTTGCACTAAAACTTTTTTTCAACATTTCACATTAATTAAAGCCTAAGATGTATTTGGCAACGCTATTAAAGTAATTTTAAATCCAAGACTTCAGACTGTCAACACTTGGTCAAAATAATCTCCAGTCTTTAATAAATCTCATGATTAGTTCACACAGTATTACTGGATTTCTTCTCTTTAAAGTGAATGTGCAGGGTATTTTTTTCTTTCTGTCTTGTAACTGCAAACAATAAATGAATTAAAAAATAAGTTAATATCAGTTTTAGACTTTTAAATTACCATTTAAAGTAAACTTGAAACTCATCCAAATAGAAAATGAATAGGTGAATATGTTGAATTTAAAATTTTAAATATTACTCAGGAAGAACTTTATTTTCTTTTAGAAAAACAATCGTTAAAGACTGGGCTACCTTAAGCACTTTGTTGTTTTTTGTTTTGTTTGGGTTTTTTTCTCCATCTTATTCCACCATCTTTACTGTCCCCATGTCTCCTCCCCCACCCTCTCCTTTTGTACTTTGTTGGTTTTATCCATACCTCCAAAGCGGAAATTCTTGATTAGAGTCGGTGGGTAGGTGCTGTTGCTCATTTCCATCATTTCCATCTTGTCTTTGGATGTGTTACTTGCCTGATGTGACAGCTCCTCTTACTTCTTATCAAGCTCTTTTAACCCTGTCACACTTCAAAAATGCTCTCTGCTATGGGGACATTTCTGACCATTCAATCACACATCAAATTCTCCTTTCTCTGTTTTCTTCCTAGTCAGTAAATAATTCATTCATTTTTCTCTGATTATTTAATAGTACTCTTTATAAATGTTACACTTTGTTCAGTAGGAGTTAAATATGCGTGTCTGTGTGGGTACATGCTTATAAGCACATCCCTAACAGTAGAACCTTACAAGACATAAGTAGCACAAATTGGACACACATGTGCCTGGCATTCCCTAACTCTTTAATACTAAAAATAGTCCAAGAAAGTAAATACTGCTAGTGACCGTATTTTGCAGAAGGATCTTCACTTGGGAGGAATTGAATAATTTTTTTTTCAGGATAGCTGTCCTGAGTTAAATCCAAGCTTTTATGCAATGTCACATGCCTTCACAATAAGTGTCACTATTCCAAATGCAGTCATGAGGGTGGATCACGTGAGGAGAGTTCTAAAAGGCAGAAATAAGTTTCAAAAACCAAGTCCTCTGTAATGTCCTCCCTCCTGTAGGCTGGTCAAGTCGAAGCTCAAAGAACACATGCACATGCCTGCACACATACATACACAGATCCCTGTATGTTGCTGGAATAGGCAAAACAGAACATTCCATCTGTGCTTCATGCCTATTCTGGGTCTGAAAGCAGAGAGGATTTGATATCTCTCTGGCTGGGTTTCTGCCTGAGGTTGTGGGTAGTTGGAAACTACTTTCTGCTCTTTTCCCTTCTTTAGAAGCTAAGCATGTTTTCAGCACATAACTTCTTCCCAGTTTTGTTGGGAAATACATGAGGAAAACATTTCCTAGAGGAAATACATGATTGGACTGGTGCAAGCCTGTGGTCACAGAATTTTCACAGATCAATTCATAAATAGATTTGTTTTATGTACGTTTCTGTTCAATCACCTTATTTAATGCACATTGTTGATTCATTAGTGTTGAATGAACTGTCAATAGCACTTTAATTCGTGCCTGAACAAAACATATCTAATGCACTTATTTTCTCCACAAGGCACATCGTAGTTTTCTTGCAATGAAGAATATATGACAGCAGTTAGTGCAATGCTTAGGGCCATTTTAAACCAGAAACCACCAAAGAATGAATAAAAATAGCACATGGCATTTAAAGCACCATGAAAACAGCACTTGTTTATTGTATGAGAGCTGAAAGACAAAGGCACCGATAGCCTAAGACCCCACTTGTGGATGTGCGCATGGGGAGTGGTGACTTTGATGTTTTGCTTCTCTACATATATCCTGCAATGATCATAAAAGCCCTGTATTGATTTGAGGGTGACAAATATAGTTTATTTGCCTAAAATTAGGAGCAACACATATATTACTTAAGGTCTTTTCCTTTTGTTGCATTTGAAAAGAAAATGCAGGATCCAGGTAATTTCACTGAAATCACTATAAAATTCTTTTTAAAAATATTTTTTCTTTATTCTAATTGGGTATACATAACAGCAGAATGTATTTTGATTCATTGTACACAAATGGAGCACAACTTTTCATTTCTCTGGTTGTACAAGATGTAGAGTCGCACCATATGTGCATTCATACAAGTACCTAGGGCAATGATGTCCATCTCATTCCACCATTTTTCTTGTCCCTATGTCCCTTCCTCCCTTTCACTCCTCCTTGATCAATCAAATTTCCTCTCTTCTTCCCATGCTTCCCTCCCCATTATGGATAAACATCTGCTTATCAGAGAGAACATTTGGCCTTTGATTTTTGGGACTGGCTTACTTCTCTTACCATGATATACTTCAACTCCATCCATTTACCTGCAAATGCCACAATTTTATTCTCTTTTAATGCTGAGTAACATTCATTGTGTATATGTACACCACAGTTTCTTTATTCATTCATCTATTTAAGGGCATCTAGATTGGTCCCACAGTTTAGATATCGTGAATTGTGAAGCTATAAACATTGAAGTAGCTGCGTCACTATAGTATGCTGATTTTAAGTCCTTTGGGTATAGAAAGTGGAGTGGGATAGCTGGGTCAAATGGTGGTTCCATGCCAAGTTTTCTAAGGAATCTCCATACTGCTTTCCAGATTGGTTGCAGTCCCACCAGCAATGTATGACTGTGCCTCTTCCCCTACATCCTCAGCAACACTTACTGTTGTTTGTAGTCTTGATAACTGCCATTCTGACTGGCATGAGATAAAATCTTAGAGTAATTTTTATTTGTATTTCTCTAATTACTAGAGATGTTGAACATTTTTCATATGTAAAAAAGGCAGTTCCATCGGTTGATTGATTGTGTATCTTCTTCTGAGAAGTGTCTGTTCAGATCCTTAGCCCATTTATTGATTGAATTTTTTTTTCTAGTGTTAAGTATTTTTAGTTCTTTATATATCCTGAAGATTAGTGCTCTGTCTGATGTGAGGCAAAATTTGCTCCCACAATGTGGACTCTCTAAAAACTGAAAAAAGACAGGGATGCCCTCTCTCATGACTCCTATTCAATGTAGACCTTTAAACTCTAGCCAGAGCAATTAGACAGAGGAAAGAAATTAAAGGGATACAAATAGGAAAAGAAGAACTAAAACTATGACTATTTGCTGATGACATGATTCCACACTTAGAAGATCCAAAAACTTCCACCAGAAAATTTCTAAAATTTATAAATGCATTCAGCAAAGTAGCAGGATATAAAATCAATACCCATAAATAAAATGCATTCCTATACATCAGTGATGAATCATCTGACAGAAAATTAGGAAAACTACCCCATTCACAGTAGCCTCAAAAAAAAAATAAAACTTGGGAATCAATTTAATAAAAGAGATGAAAGATTTCTATAATGAGAACTACAGAACACTAAAGAGAAATTGAAGAAGATCTTAGAAGATACATCTTCCATGCCATTAGATAGGCAGAATCAATACTGTCAAAATGGCCATACTACCTAAAGTTCTATACTGATTCAATATGATTCCAATTAAAATCCCAGTGTCATTCCTTATAGAAACAGAAAAGGTAATCATAAAATTCATTTGGAAAAATAAGAGACCCAGAATAACCAAAGCAATCCTTATCAAGAAGGGTGAAGCAGGAGGCATCACAATACCAGACCTTAAACTATACTACAAAGCTATAGTAACAAAAGCAGCATGGTGCTGGCACCAAAATAGACATGTAGTCCAATGGTACACAATAGAACACACACAGACAAACCCACAAAAATACAGTTATCTTATGCTAGGCAAAGGTGCCAAACACATACACTGGAAAAAAGATAGCCTCTTTAACAAATGGTGCTGGGAAAACTGGAAATCATTATGTATCAAAATGAAACTAAACCCCTATCTTTCACCATGCACAAAACTCAAAGTAGAACAAGGACCCAGGATTTATATCAGAGACTCTGTGCCCAATAGAGGAAAAAGTAGGTCCAAATCTTCATCTCATCTTATTAGGCCCAGTCTTTCTTAACAAGACTCATGATACAATTCTTAAGTACTAAACAATGAAATTAGAAAGCTTGTCAATCATCTCTGCTATTCAGTTTCTGTGTAGATGTTGCCCCCAATTATACATCTGTAAAGTAATCATAATACAAACTATGTCACAAATTTGCTGTGTGAATCCAATCATGTGCCATACTTTAATACCTAGTACAGTGGAAAGTAACCTGGTATTTCCCTATGTGCCGTTCCTTTTAACTAAGTCAATTTTCACTCCCAAATATTTTGTAGCTCCCTCGTCCTCATTGTCTTTCTTTCATTTCTAGGAGACATTGAGTGAAATAAAGTATGTATGTATGTATGTATATATGTATTTTTTAGTAATCACAACCGTGATACTGTTACATGATGATATATTTACTATCTGTGAATATTCATGCATCTATATTTCTACTTACCTACCTGGCTGTGTTCCTAGGTTTATCTAATATATTATTTTGGAATATATTGAAGGATAAATCATTAATTAAAATTTAAAAAACACAATTACTGCTAATATTGTTATATCTGTTTATTCAGACTTTGGTAGAACTTTCATTGTAAAATGAATATAGTCCAGCATTTCCTTTCTAAAGGTTGTATGCTATAGGTCAGAATTAAGTCAGTAGATAGGCAGCATGTTTGTAGATAGGTATTAGTTATGGTGATGATTGACACAACAATCTCTATGAAACAGAACACTAAAAGAGATATTTGCACCATCTTATACATGTATGTGGAGACAAGCATTCAGACTTTACGAAGCACATGCAAAACCAAATGTTCTAATATGCAAAATCACATGTTTTTGCATATGCAATTATGACTTGCAGGCCCTGACACTGCATGATAATTTTAATAATGCAAAAATAAATGAATCATTTATTTTAAGCATTCCTTACTTGCTGAATATTCTAATAAACCTGTTCATTATATTACTTATTTCCCATAACAATTTTGTGAAAGTGGGAACAATTTCTATCTCTGTTTTAGGTAAAGAAGTAAACTTAGAAAGGATATGGAAGTTACCCAAGGTCTTGCAGCATATAAATGATGAGGCTGTGATAGGAACTCAGATCTAGCTCTCAACTTTTTTTCTTCCTCAATGACCATTAATATTAGTAATGAGTGCTGTGAGACATTTTAATCAAATTCTTAGGTCTGTGCCTGCAAAAAAAACCAAGATCCCAAAACTTCTAGAAAGGAGCTGCAAAGCCTTATGCAAAATTTTTTTCGTGATGAACAGATGTTCTTCAGAGATGGGGTTCTTACTTGGGAAAGTCAAACTGCAAAGTGCCAGCCCAAATCATCCAGAGGATAATTATTGCCAGAGAATTACTTAGAGGTTTTGTTAGAAAGAAGCAACATACAAGCCAAAAGATAAAACCTGATTCAGGTAGAGAAGAACAAAAATGAAAACTAAAAAGCACCTTTAATATAAACAGAGTTAATTACTTTTCTTCCTTCTGGGTTTTTTATCCTTACTGGGATGATTTGGGTTGGAAATGTTTTTATCTTCATCTTTGGGTTTCAGAGTAGATATACCACCTTAAAACCCATTTGTACCCTGAAACTTTTCTTTTTCAGCCAATATCAGCTTTCGATGAGTAAAAAATAGCAAAGTGCCTCTGTGAGAACACACAAAACAAGGAGATCAAGCTCTAAGATTTTTTTTCACTCCATAAAGAGGCTTATGCAATGATTGGAGCAGACACCAGGAAATTGGACCAAATGGTAGTGTTAAATCCATTAGCCAGCCTGCATTCTCTAGTGAAAAATGACATAACATTTAACAGTTTGGGTGAAAAAATTAAATATGTGGCTAGGATCTTTAATTCCTTTGTGGTTACTCCCCTAGTAAGCATTTGCTAGAGTTTCACCATATGTACTTCTTTGGCTCACACTTCAGGTCACGTGTAAGATTTATTTAACAGGCCTATTCTCCAAACAGGTTAATCCACGAGAGGTCTTTTTTCCATTTCCTTGGTATGTTTTTATTTCTTGTTATTTATTCAGGAGATCAGGGCATCTCTTCTGAGTGTATGTGCACCCTGAGTATGTGTGTGTATCGATGAATTTTGTGTGTGTGTATAAATGAATTTTTGGTTGTTTGGTACTGGAGTATAAATCAATCTTATTGGAGATTTTAGGATTATTTCTAAAACATTATTATTTATGTTTCTTACCTTGAATGCAAATGCTTTCCCAAAGTGTGTGTGTGATTATACATATGTGTATATATATAATCAGAATCAAAGTGAAGCATACAGAAGATACTTGTTGCTTTTTAAAGGAGTTGAAAGAGTTGGACTTAAAATTCTATCCATAGTTAAGGAATGTTTTGCAAGTCGTTATCATTGACAAAAAGTCATATAAGGCCAAATTTAGGTGTCAATTTTTTCGCTTCAACACTGTAGCCACAACAAACCATGACCATTGAGAATGCTAAGAAGTACCTTAAAAGTAAAATGGGAAAACCATGTGTTAATGTGCACATTGCTTTTTGTTTATAAGGAAAATTCCTCTCTAATGTAGGAAGATTTCTGGCATAACAGGAAGCCTCCTATAAGATGTCATTTAAGGAATGAACAAGGCCTCCACATTCCTAGATTATTTTTGGCATATTCTCCATGGTACCTAATCACCCATCACAAAGGGGAGACAATCCAAAATCTTTCATCTAAATGGGTAGATCTAACAGCCTGTGAGAACAAGTACCTTATAGAATATGACTCAGAGACTGTGGGATCATACTAAGGGCACTATGGGGTGAAGACTGAGCCTGTAATAAAAACACAAAAGACGTTTTTGGTTGCTGAACAATGTGACTGGGGCAAGTCCTTTGGTCTAATGTTAATCATGCTGGTGGGAGCTCTTTGTGGAGTCCATAATTGACACAGAGAGAGCTGGACAGGATTGAACTTTCCTACCACTGAGTAGAAAGCTCAAACTTAACACTGAACAGAAATTATGGCAAGACCAGTCCTATGGAGTTATACTGCTCAAAGTCTTTGTAATATAATTTCATCCTAATATCAGTATTGTATACCCATCAGCATGTGGAACAGGGCTAGTCAACCAGCAGACAGCACTGTAAAGTCCATCTCATTAGCATACATGCTCAGAATAATCAGTCTGGCTGATAAGATAGAGAAAAGTATTGTATGTGATAGAAATTCAGTTCACAAAATAATATAAACAATAAAAATGAATTTATTAGCTCATAAAGTTGGGAAGTCCAAGGGGATTTAGCTGACTTTGGGCCTGTGCTAATCTAAATGTTTAAATAAGATCATGAGCCTTTTTTCTTTTTAAGGAAATAATTTTTTACTGGTTCTTTTTAGTTAACAACAACAACAACAACAACAAAAAGCTTATGACCTAAGTAATAAATAGGCAAAAGAACTAAACAGATGCTTCTCAGAAGAAGACATACAAGTGGCCAAAAAATACATGAGAAAAAATTCAGCATCTCTAGCAGTCAGGGAAATGCAAATCAAAACTACATTGAGAGTGTATCCCACTCCAGTCAGAAAGGCAATTATCAAGAATACAAATCATAGTAAGTGTTGCTGAAGATGTGGGGGGAAAGATAAACTCATTAGTCTTCATCTTTTTATCCTCTCTTTTTCTTTTATCTGGTTCCTTTGACAGTTGCAGAAATAGCCATATATATTCCTAAAGGTTTAAGCATCCCTTTTTGATTCCTGAGCATGAAGGGAAATGTTATATAATGTGCCTGTATCATCCCCTACATAGGGACTTATATTGACCCTTCATGTTTGGTTCTAATCACTTTAAGCTTCTGCTCCCACGATTGCAGTGGACAAGTGCAAAAAAGCCCTCAGCTTATTTTTATGCTCAAAGAAGCCTGTTGAAGAGATAACTGAGGATGATTTTTGTGAAGTATTTAGGTCTTCACTGCAATCATTTTGATAAAAATGACTACATGCTGATAACTGCCATTTTATCAGACTTTCACCTGATCTGACAAGTTATTACAGTTAGGCATATGCTCTGGGGAATCATACAACTGTTACTATGGATAAGCATCTTCTCTGTCAATCTTCATGGGTACCCACTATGATAACAATAATTTTTGCTCAAAATTAAGAGATTTTTAAAGCAAAACAATGGTAAAAAGTACTACTGCCTTTTTTTCCTTCCTACTATTTACAAATAGGGGTCTAAAATTTTCAAGTTATAGAATGATTTGAAAAAGTTTACTGTTCTTTCGAATTTTCAAACTATGAAAACTATAAAAGAAAACAAAACAAAAGAAGAAAAGAGGAGTTGAAAATTGAATCAAGGAAGAAAGAAGGTCCAATGAATATTTTTTGACAAGACAAGATCACTTTAAGAAAATGCACAAAAATCATTGTTAAAGAAAGGGAAATCAGTAAAATAATCATCACAAAAAAATTTTACTGCAAGACTTTTAAAAGGTAGAGTTTTTGAAAGGATCATCATATAAAAATTTTTAAAAAATGACAACATTGAAGGCAGGGCAGAAAAGTTTTAAATGTGGAAATAGAGTTTGTTGAGTAAAAGAGGGGTAAAATAAATCTGAAATATAAACCCTATGTGAGCCAAAGGGGGAATTATTCTACATTTTGGCAAATTGCAAAAAAGTTTACAAATACATATAAACATGTATTCAAACAATAAAGGCCTCACATGAAAGGAGTAATGTGTTTACTCCAAAATAAGGAGGGAGGGCAGCAGTTTGCCCACATATACAATAAATGCCACCCTGTTGAAATGTGATATTTTGCTATTTATTCTCCAGCTTTATATGACAGCATTGAAGTACATCAATAATGCTTTAAAAGGGCTTCTATGTCAGAATGATTATGCTTTTTGGTGATAATAAACAGTGTTTGGCTTGTGTTCTAGTATTAAGAGATCATGGTAGAAAGATCTTAAAATGTGCACTCACTAGAACCCTGAATACACTAATTATACCTTATTTTGCAATGGTGCATTGCTTTTAATGTGAAGCTATAGCCTGTTTTGATGTGTAAGAATATTATTTAAGCATTGAAACAACAAAATTCCAATGCCAGGTGACTTATTCACAGCTGTACAAAGATAGACTACATATGGATTTCTTAAAATTTATTTTGTCTTTATAGAAGGGTTGGAGGGAAATTAACTAGGGGTGCATCAATCAATCAATCAATCAATATCTACAAAGGACTTCCCGTACTCACAGTACTGTGGTTACTACTTTTTACAAAATAAGGGAAACGTACAGTGTGATACTTTCAAGAATGCTGAATTTATAATACTGTCTTGCAAATGCAATAGAAATTCACCAAAGGCACCATCCATCATTTGCAGCTGAAATAAAGTGAGTTTAAGCCAAGCATTGAAGGATTAGTTGAATTCTGAAAAGCAGAACGCATAGGTTTCAGAGAAAAGAAGGTAAGATATGCAATGATGAAATGGTGGAAGTGGACTTGCATGTGTGGAGCAGTGTAGGATGAAGAGAAAAGAAACAGGAAGTATAGAATTAAGGTGAAACAAGCTTGCCTAGGTAAAAAAGCATTAGATGCAGGGATGCTTCCAAATTCTCCCAATGAATTTTGACTATAGATGTAACATAATAACTGATATATAAAGCTTTTTGAGAAATAAAAATGATGATTAGATAATCAAAACATACAATGATATTCATATATAGATAGATACAGCAAAATATATAATATGCTTTAGAAAGATAAGTAAGGGTCCCAATTTAGAAGTCAATGAAGTTTAAAGATATAGAAGTTGTACCTGTATGAGAAATTGAGAATTTGGGAGAGATGGCAAATACAAATTAAACATTAAATTGGAATTCCCATTCTTAAGCAGTTTAGCTTAGAAACCACATCTACCATAAGACTCTTTTTAAAGAAATATATTATGAAGTCAAGTGTTATAAAATAAATCTCATTTTAATTAATTTAATGCTTTAATTAGAGGTGTGATTTTAAAATAATAAAAATATTCATGAATATATTTGCAATATTTTAGGGAAATAATAGTATATTTATGTTTTCAGATACATTAGCGTGAATTTCTTTGCAATGATTCTATTCATACCAAGAGTTTAGTCAGTTGCTTAATCAAGCCAAGAACTAATATTTAAATTATGCATTTGCATCTTGGTTCATTTCCTAAATAACAAGCCAAAAATTTGTTTTAGGTATAAGCCATTTGTTTGTGGGTTTTGCTTTATTTATATTCTTTGGTGTACACAGTACTGCACTTTCTGGAAGATTTCAATTTATCTCTCTAGAAAAATGAATGATTTAATGCATTATATTCAGCCTCATTCATTTCCAACAAAGGGGTTTGTGTGTGAGTGTGTGTGTGTATGCACACACACACCATGTATATGTATAGGTGTGTACAGAATCTACTGCCTTCTGAGATGGAAGACACCTTGCTATTTCAATGCCTTGGCTTTCCCTGACAGCTAATTTTAGCTCTGTGCCACACAAGAGCAGAGACACAACCAGGAATTGTAAAGGTCTTGAAAATGCAATGCTTATGGGAACAAAGATAGCAGTCAACTCAGTGGTAAGTCCAAGGGCAGACTGTGTTTGTCTTTCCATTTCCCTAATTCCAAGCACCTTTCATTAAAGCAAACAAACAACAATGACCACAAAGCCTAGATACAATTTCCAGTATTTAAGACCTCAAAGTGTTGCAAATACTTTAGTGTTATCTAATTGATTCTGTACAGCCAAATGGAAACGGAAGATAAAAATCTCTTTTGGGTTGATTTTTGGAGATGTTTGTACACTAACAATTACAAGTGGTTGTTGCGGTGTTGTGGTTGAATATTTTTTTTTTTTTTGGTACTGAGAATTAAACTCAGGGGTACTGAGCCACATTCCTAGCCCTATATTGTGTGTTTTTTTGTTTTTTTTTAATTTAGAGACAGGGTCTCACTGAGTTGCTTAGTGCCTCGCCTTGCCATTGCTGAAGCTAGCTTTGAACTTGCGATTCTCCTGTCCAGCCTCCCAAAGTGCTGGGGTTACAAGCGTGTGCCATCACACCCAGCTCTTGAATATTCTTGACAAGTTATGAGGCTATCATCAGAAAATGGAATGAGTGTTTCTAAAAGACATAGTCTCAAGAACTCTATATTGACATTGCATGGAATACTATCACAATTTTTTATTATTGATGTTCCTTTAGGGTATTTTGAATCTTGACTAACACTGAGTCACAAAAAGTGTACAAAAGTCCAAATTAAATTCATAAGTAGAGGGCTGGGATAGTGGCGCAGTGGTAGCGTGCTTGCCTAGCATGCGTGAGGCACTGGGTTCGATTCTCAGCACCACATAAAGATAAAATAAAAATATTCTGTTCACCTACAACTAAGAAAATTTAAAAAAATTTTAAAAAAAATTAAAAAAAAATCATAAGTAGAATGTTTTCATGGAAATGCCCTGTACTAGCAAGTGCTGGCATGGTGATTTGTGATACTTCAACAAAATACTATTCTAAACAATCACTTTTGCAAAAAGTAAAAAAAAAGAAAAAGAAAAAATAGGAAACTTAGGCTAATGTAATTTTTAGTACAGCATAGATTCAGTGTTGTCAATCTTACTGTTCTTAACCATTCCTTCACACGATTCAATGATAGCCACCAGGATGATATACCAGGGGACCCTTGAAATTGGTCCCAGGCTTTGTTTACTCCTTGGATTTTGGCTGTCAGCATTTGTACTACCCAAGAAAATCTTGAGCCCCTCTTGTTCTCTCAAATTCTATATATCATTTCATTCTCAAGAAAAATACATCCATTCCTGAAAATATTTCAATATGCTCCCATTAGAATATGATGTTCATCTGACTTGTCCCAAAATTATGTTGGTGCAGGTTTTATGCCTGGTATTAAATTATTAACAATTGGGTAAGAAAATAAAACATTGTACCTTACTCTCTCTTTTTAAAATATCTTGTAATTATGATGCCAAATAATAGTCCTTTGAGTATGCAGGTTTCAAATAACTATGCTGAGAGTTAATTTAACTAAATTGTTAACAAGAACAAGAGCAGTTCTGCACTGTTATCGAATATGTCACATATCTATCTTCCTTTCTGTCTGTACTTTGAGTACAAGGAAGAAATGGAGCATCTGCCAATACAGCACTTGATATCACTTTGGAAAGATCAGCTCTGGGGCTTCCATTGCTCCTCAACCACAGCGCACTATTAAGAGCATGGACTTGAGATCAAACTATGCCATCCCTATGTGCCAACCTTACCTGTTGCTAACTAAAATTTTACTGACTGTTTTGAAATGCACAAAATACTTGCTTTATGCAGCATCTGTACACGTTAAAGGCTCCACAAGAATTAGTTGTATTTAAAGCTTTAGAGAAATGGCTAAATGTTCAAGTTCTAAACTTGTAATTTTTAGTATTACTCGTTTCTAAATCTCATGCATTTTGCCTTGGAATCTTAGAAAGAGATATTTCTACCCTGTCTACCATATGATCCTAACAAGAAGAATATCTTATTAGATTTATTGTGTTATAATGGTACCCTCTTGTATTCATCCATAGACTTCTCTGCTCCAGATCTAAAGATGCTAGGAAAGTGACAACTGTGTTTGAAAGAATGGCAGATGAAGAACATAAAGAGATGGGGCTGGTGGGCATCTTGGAAACTTACCCTAATTCCAGTCTAGATGACCTTAGTTTAATATTTTTCTTCTCAAATGATTACACATTTTCCTACTTAATAATGAGTGATATGGAAAGACTGAAAGGACTTTGAAGTGCAATTGATAAATTATCTCCAGACTTGTAAAATGATCACCATCCAGCTGGCTTACTGTATATTCAAATTCAATTTGAGACAATAAGTAAATTGCAGCCATATGTCCACTTCATATTCATGTATGTATTTGTGTGTGCATGTGTGTGTGTGCATACACATGTGGGTGCATATGCATGTATGACTGTCGGTAATATGTGTGTGCATCTGATTGGAAATATGACCAGTCGAGAAAAACTGAGCCTGATGATGAATACTCAACAGGAGGTTTCTGTGATCCAGGAAACTATCTAACTTGAAGCTGTTAATTTTCTCTGGTATGTTCCAACACTCTGCCAGGGACATATAGAATTTCTCCCCACTGACTGCTATGATACTACTCCTCATTTGGCTGCAAGGAGTGGAGGCTATGACCACAGGATCTTTGAGAATAATTATTTCTTCACATCAGAAAAAAAGACTGTATTTTGCTGCATACAGATGGGATTTCCTTTCATTCAGTGGCCTTCTTTCAAGGCCCTGCAGGTTAAAGGAAGCAGGCTGTCCAGTCCTCTAGCTAGCACACATAACATGATGCTGTGTTTTTGTTATTATGTCTTTTTAGCACTTTCTTTTTTCTTTCTATATTTCATACACAATTAAATTAGTGTCTATCATTCATGGAAAAATCCACAGTTTGTGTTTCACCTTTCAGTTAAAACCATTTCTTTTCCTCCCCCTTCCCAAATTCACTCTTCTGGAAATTGAAATTTACTTCTCTGCTAAACTGCAAGGCGTGCCAAACCCCAAATAGCCCAGGGATCATAATTCAGAAGCCGCTGTTTTAGTTTCTTTTATGCAAAGTCTGTAGAAGTAACCATAGGCCCTGGGATAAGTTTCTCAGAGCAGCCAGGAAACCCAGCAGGAAGATACTGAACTTGCCTGAAAGAACTTTCCAGAATTGTCAGGGAAACAGCTCCATATTTTAAGCCATATGGTCGCACAGACTGTGTCCCTCTCAGGTAGGCAAAAGCTTCTTTTGCAAGCAGACAAGTGATTCCTTGGGACATAGCACTTGATTCCCACCTTTCCTGCGATTTAAGAGGACTGGACTGGGATTTAAAAGATTTAAATTCTAGTCTCTGCTGAAAAGTTAACTAACTGTGACCTTGGGAAAGTGGCGCACTCACTTAGCCTATTTCCTCATCTGTGATTTGAGCAAATTCCAAGGATCAATCTCTGTGTCCTCCTCCAATCCAGCGTTAAAATCCCCTGGTTTTATGTCATGACTCTTTGCTATGCTGCTTCCTTCTAGGAAAAACAAAAACAAAACAAACAAAAACGTCAGAAGTTTAGGTCTGTTTAGTTTTGTTTGTGAGTGCATGTGTTCTTCATTTTTAAAAATACCACCATTTATAAAAAACGAAAAGGGAAACGCCTGAGGTCTGTAAAAATGTTTCACATTGAGTGTTATGTATAGCAACCAGTTTTCCATTTTAATCTTCCCCAATATCTGCTCATACAAAACAAGTGCATAGTATGATAGAGGTTCTCTCTCTCTGCCTTTTGAGTGGGCTGCCCCCATGTTCAGTGTTCAATTGCTAGAAGAGTGGAATTGAAGTAGAGACTAAAAATCAGGATCTGGAATTGAGATGGCTTCTTTTGACCTCTTAGTAGGCACCACCATATCATTCTTGGAGTTGGAGTGAGAAGAAGTGATAAGTAACTATATCTCCAATTCTATGCAGATTGTCTCTCATCTCAGTAACTTCTGTTGCTTGTCCTGTGGGACTGGACAAGCTCATACATTTTAAAGATATAGATGTAGACATTTCTAAAAGTAAGCCTGTAATGGGTAAAAGATTGGCTGATGAGAAACTAAACAATGAGGGTTAGCCCACAGGTGTGGAAAAGAGCAGGAAGGAAAAGAAAAGAAAAGGAAGAAATGTTGACTAAAAGGTTTAAAGGTAAAAAGAAATGAAAGGAATTGGTGAATTGTGGGACAAGGGAAAAGATGAAACATAAATAGTGTTTGAATAGGGTCTTTGACTCGAGATGATTGGGTGAAAGGGAGAGTTATGAGGGATGTATGTTGTACTGAGTAAAGAGTTCAGACCAGGCTATGGGAACTCTGAGACTATTGGAGATCCAGCGTGAGATGCTCAGCAAACATGAGGGAAGGCTCATGCCTTTGGTGATACATTATAGTCCTTGGGAACAAAAAAAGAATTAGTGCTACGGTTTGAATCTTAAATGCCCCCAAAGGTGCATTTGCTGAAGGCTTGGTCACCAGCGTGTGGCTTTATTGAGGAGAGTGGGTAGAACCTTCGGGAGGTGCAGCCTAGTGGAATAAATTTGTTTGGATTGCTGGAGACATGCCCTTGGCCTTGAGGGTGGTGATGAGGCCCTGGTCCTTCCTTATGTCTCCATTTCTTTTTCAGCCACCAAAAGCTTAGCAGCTCACTCCATTCTCTGTCATGATTTTCTGTCTCACCACAGCCTCAAAGTGATGTGGTCAAGTGACCATAGATGAAAATTTCTGAAACTGTGAACTATAATAAACCTTTCATTTCTTTAAGTTAATTTCTCAGATGTTTTTTCATTGTGCTAGAAAGCTGACTAACACAATTAGAAAAGGGTGTCAATTTGGAATCACATACTGTAAATAATTTTTATCTTGAAAGCACATAGGTCTTAAACTGTGCTTTTGATGAAGCTAGTTGACTCTATCAGAAGTGAAATTGCAGACGTCTATATTCAGGAAAGCATATACTAATACCTGATCTTATTTAATTAGTTGGTCTATAATTTTAGCATTGAAATTGAGAAATTACTTAGGTTTTTTTCTTTTTCTGTACTGAAGAACTAGTCCTTACTTTAAAAAATTCAAAATAGGGACTTATCTGCTCTATGGTAGTCATCTCAACCTAGCCAACACTGTGCTATCGGTAAAGCTTTATGGGTAAGAGGAAAATATATGATTTTACTTTAATGTTGGGCAATTTAAGTCCAGTTGAAGAAATTAGACATACTATTCAGAATAAACAGTAGCATCAATACCAATAGGGTCAACCAACATTGATATAATAAAAACATAAGTGTATTTCTCCTCATCAGTCATCATCCAGTGAAAGCCAACTACACTGGGTTAATCTGGAGATCAAACATTGATGTCACACTCAGAACAAGAGGGATCCCCTCATCATCTTGTTCTCTCTGCCCAAAAGGGATCCCCTCATCATCTTGTTCTCTCTGCCCTTTCTCTTGCCAATATCACACAATCTTCCACAGGAAGAAGTCGGAAGCCTGGATATCTAGAACATCTACAAATCCAGAATAACCCTCAATCTCCCCTTCTCTGAACTCCCCACCTAATAGCCAACATGATTATGTCCCCTTTATATTCCAGGAAAGCCACCTGCCATTGCTTACATAATAAAGTTCTTATAGAAGTCCTGCATAGCTCTTGTCTTCTTACCCATAGCTCCTGTGATCTACAGGTTAGGTTCTTTCCACTATGAAGTTCTTGGAATTTTCTATTACATTCTCCTTTCAAGTCCTCTTGGCTTTGAACTCACTTAGGCCAACCTTTCAACCCTACTTCAACAGAGGAGATCTTTGTTATCCTTTATGACCTCAGTAAAGTGTATCATCGTCAACACAACCTCCCTTGAATCTCTGGCTGACTTTCTCCACCTCTTGAGCCCCACAGGATTCCATGCCGCCCTATGACACTTACTATTTGCTGATGTCATGGCCAGTTTTCTTATCTGTCCCCTCACTGGGCTATGGACTTTTGTATATGGCAATGTTTCATCTTTTAAAATGAATTATTGTGATTATTATCATGCTAGTTAAAATTATATATTTTATACAGTATCTTTTACATTGTAGGTAATTAAAGACGATCCTGGGCTGAAAAGATTCAAATTTGAGGGTTAATTTTTATGAACTTATTTATTTTTGTTACCTTTCTGATGTTATGATCTCTCATACTGGATATTTTTTTAGTTAGCATCTTTACTTTTTTAAATCCCTATTTTCCCCTTTCCATTTTCACTCTCCATCTTTGACTTGTTATGTTTCTTTGTTGAAATCTACTGAAAACAAACAAACAAACAAACAAAAAATACTTTTTCTTGTTACATTTTCACATATGAGTAACTGAGGCCTAGAGAGGTTAAGTAACTTGCTTGAGGTCACACAGCAAGTAGGCAATACAGGCCAAAGCAAACTTTGTTCAGAACTATACTTAAAAAAACAGTGCTTTGTCACATATTATAGAATTATGATATTTAATTTTGTTAAAAATGATTTATTTTCTCTACCAACTGATAAGGGAATAATGCATGTGGTTAAATCCCAAAAGGAAATGGAAAAATAATACAGAAAGGAAAAATGGTGAAATTTGAGGCAATTCTGAGAAAGCAATTTGAATCTATCTTAGTTCTGATCTAGTTACCAAGGACATCTTAATCAAGTGCTCTTGACTTGGGAGTTGTTTCCCCATGTTTAAACCTGCAGGCAATTGTAGTCTGTGGTCTAAAATTCTGTCATAAACATTCCTCATATCACGAGTTCTCATACACCCAGTGTGCACCTCTCCTGTGGTTAGACTTGAGTGTAAACACCATGAACAGCAGACACACATCAAATCCCACACACAGGAAGACTTTGTGCTCCCACAAAACAGCCTTCTCATGTTTCCAGAGCTAGCTGAGCGAGGCTCATGCTCCTGTGGACTTCCACTCTGCTGGATTTTACCAGCTTCGGATTGGGCTGCATCTGAGCACATAACAGCATCTTTTTCTAGACCACGAATTAAACTTTCCATCATTGGATCTTTACAGTGTCAGCCAATTCCAGTTAAGTATATTCAAGGATCTCATATTGGATTTTTGCTGGCAAGTTGGCATCACAGATATATAAGTGCCACATTGAAAATAAAATTCAGATATTGTACAAAATTTGCAGAAAGAACTGCTGACTGGAAGGAACCTGATGTTGACACTGTAAGCCAAGGTCAAGGCTAAGTTGCAAAGACAGGTTCAGTGAGTGAGTTTCTTATAATAGGAAAAAATGGAGTTTCTTTGCTCTTGAATCTTATTACCTTGAGACTGAAGAACTTTGGTATGTTCCTCTTTGTATCCAAATCCTGGTGTTATTGCAAATAGGAAATAGACTACTTAAACTTGAAGAATTAAGATGCAAAAAGGTTCTATATACCATAAATACTAGGCAAATTGTGTTCAATATCAGTGAGGACAAATTCAAATGAAGTTAACCTTCTGCCAACAAAACTCATACTGTAAGTAGGGAAAGTGTTGGCTTTTGTTCAGTCTGGCTATAGCCTATGAAAACAGTGGCTTCAATGTTTGTCTATGACTCTGTTAATCTACATGTCACAACATATGTGGTTGGAACCTGACCTCACTTTTCAGTATTCTGGTTTCTACTTAAAAATAAATAATTCAGATAATAGAATTTATCAGATGAATGAAATGCTATAAACTTAAAAAGGTAAAATATAGTTGGTGCTGTGATCTTAACTATTGGGTAAGGGTTTCTAACATATATTGCCATAAATGTTTTAATAAGGAAAAATTTCAACCTACAAAGGCAGAAAAAAAACTACAATGGATACTAACATTTTCATCAACAGCCAACTTTTACCATGACTAGCTCAAAGGTCTTCTCATTTCCTCTTTATTTCCATGTACTCTCCTTAGTCTTAGTTTCCAATTCATCATATCATTGCATCTATAAATATCATAATATTTATCTCTGAAAGATAGCAACATTCTAAAACTGGAAGTAATAATGATAATTCCATAATTTAACTAAATTAATTAATTTGGTTTATGGTCTTGGGCATTGAACCCAGGGCCTTGTGCATGCTAGGCAAGTACTGTACCATTGATATACATGTCCGGTCCCTATAATTTTAAATGTACAGTCAGGTTTCAAATATTCCTTTTTTATGTCACAAAATTTTTCCAGTTGATTTATCAAAAGTATAAACAATGGTATGTAGTTGATAAGTCCTTTAAGATAATTTTTAATCTATAAATTATTTATTTGTGTTTTATTTGTTGAGGAAATAGGTTTACTTTTAACATAGAATTTTCCACAATCTGAATTTTGCCAAGAATAACCTAAACACTATTTATGACTTCATTTTTTTCTTTAAAACCACCCTAAGGGATAAAATTGCTTTCTTATATAAGATTTATCATTTTAAATAGCAAACAAAAAAGAGCTTTTATACCACTTTAGGCATATGTCTTGTTTTTCTCCATTGAAAAACATTCTTCTTTATGCTTGTGTCTTACAATAAAAAAGACATTATGGAAAAAAGAATGATGATTTGTCAGCAGAGAGGAACCAAATAAGTCTTATTTCCACCAATTGTTACAGTCAGTCATGAAGGACTTTAGGGGAGTCTGTTCACTTGCTTTTGACAGTTGAATGGAAGCTTGCAGAATTCAGTCTAAAACTGAAATTTTAGAATTATTTTCCAAGTTTGTTTGTTGGAGGCCTAGGGTGCTCAGAGAAGGTCAGATTCATTAGCAATCCTCTACCTCAGAGGAACAGTGCAGGGCATGTGGCGGGGCAAGGGGAAGGGTGTGGATATGATACATGGAGCATTTGCGTTCTTCATTGATGAGACTGACCTCTATTCAGAGATATCCAAAGCCACCATGTACATCCAAAAGAATGGGGCCCTAGTTAGAATAAGATATAGTCTATGCAAGTATAATTTTATCAAAACTGATTCTACTGTTGTGTATAACTAAAAAGAACCATTAAAAATAACAAAGTGTTGTTTCTGATTTTTTAAAATGTTTTTGTTGGTGCATTATAGTTATATATAATATTGGGGTTCACTCTGACATTATCATACATGCATGGAAGATAATTGGCTCTAATTCAGTCCCTAGTATTTTCTTTCCTTCCCCTCCTGCCTCCCCTATTCCATTTCCTCTACTGGTTTTTCTTTTATTTATTTACATTTTTAAAATAAATTCGTCCTTTACAGATATACATAAAGGTAAAATTCATTTTGTATATTCATATATGTACATAGCAAATTTGGTCAGTTTCATTCCACAGTTCTTCCCTTTTCCCTTTTCCTATCCTGCCTCCTTCCCCCTCAGTCTCCTTCTGCTCACTGATCGCCCTTCTGTTTGCATGGCATTCAATTGCCCCCCACTTTCCCCACCTTAATTTGGCCTAGGTTCTGCATATGAGAGAAAACATTGGATTCCTAACCTCTTGACTTTCTGAGTCTGTCTTATTTTACTTAGCATGATGTTCTCGGTTCCATCTATTTATCAGAAAATGCTATAATTCCATTATTTATGGCAGAGTAAACTCCACTGTGTGTACAGATTACATTTTCTTTACCCCTTCATCTGTTGATGGGCACCTGGGATCATTCCATAGTTTTACTATTCTGAATCTTACTGTTAGAAACCTTGATGCGCTTCTATCACTATAGTATGCCGATTTTATTTCTTTTGGATAAATACCAAGAATTGGGACATCTGGATCATACAGTGATTCCATGCTAAGTCTTTTGAGGAATCTCCGCACCGCTTTTCAGAGTGGTTGTACTAATTTGCAGTCCCATCAACAGTGTTGCTGACTTCTTAAACAGTGTCATTGAGTGTGGTATAATTGACACGGGACTTTGAATCATGAATTTGAGGTGCAATTCACAGTCTAGCCAATTGTTATCTACTTTCTCTGAATTCCAGTTTCCTCATCTGAATGATCTAGGTATTGCGGTAGATTGTATTCCTTTAATCTTTAATTGAAGTATGTAACTCCCAATGCCATTGACAATATTAAATCCAAGCTTGACCTTGGAAATTGGCTGTGCCTGTTGTTGTAGAAGATGAATGTATCCCACTCTGAAGTCACTGGTTGAAATATGACTTACTTTGGCCAAAAATATACTGGCCGAGTATGTCACTTGTAAGACACAGTGGTTCACCTTCTCTCTTCTTTCTCTTTCCGTGGAAACAACAGACCCTGTACAGCCACAGTTGGCATGCGGTGCAGACACAGTGAGGTAGATGTCAATATCAGTTCTGGAAAGTCATTGAAACTTGAAGGTTATCTGTCACAACAGCATAACTGTCTACTCTGCCATATAAAGGTACTAAGCCATGCACTATTATCTTTCTACGATTATAGTGAAAATCAAATACAGACACAAAATTGGAAGTTTTATGGGTATGTGAAGCATCTACCTCTCTGTGTCTTATTTCTTCAATGTGTCTTTTATCATCAACCAGAACGTTGTTATCTTCAGAATGCTTTAAATGACACTGCACTGGGATGTGTTAGAATGTATGGCCTGAGCCATGCTTTGCCCAGCATTCAGATTTAGAACTGTGTCAGGGGTGTGATATTGACAAATAGAAGCTCCGTGAAATTAGGCAAAACAATTTTTCTAAGCTTCTCTAAAATTGATGCTCTGCCCTGCTCTTGGCAACAGGGCTATAATTATGTAAAAGCATTTAACTCCTTAGAACCCTATTAGGTTTTTTTTATGTTAAACATTCTCAAGAAAAAGTGGTCAGAAAAGAGACACATTATGAAATTAAGGAAAAATAAAAAGGAAAAATATGTATATAAAGGCAAATAAATAAACTGTGAGTTTTTGATAGGAAAAATAAAACTCCATGAAATATTAGCTATTTTCATTATTGTAAAAGACACATCCTATAAAAGCAGAGCATCTTCATTCCTTCCCAGTCATCTCTCTTTTGCATTTCCTTTTGGCACTTGTGACATTTGGAAAAATATCTCAACACAGTGTGGTTAAAAAAGATACCAAAATATCAAAGCCAGATCTGGTTCACACTTAAAGGGGGCAAAAAAAGTTAAAGAAACAGAAGAATGTAATGGTTGCCAGTTTCATTTTATGTGGCAGTATCCATATTATGTGAATTTGGGGACTGGTGCTTCAAACTGAGCTTATTTTCTGAGCTGGAGCTGGGCCAGTTCGCAGTGCTAGTCACTGTCCTACATGCAGGGTGGCCACTGTGAACAAAACATTTTCCCTACTGCCGGGGAGCTTCCTCTATTGTGGGATTGAAGATGAGAGAGTTGAACAAATATATAGATCTGGTCTATGTTAAGGGTTGAGATAATGGAAGGCTACAGAAGGCAGGGGAGGAGAGGCTGGGAGGGTTTGCTCTGAAAAAGTGGCGTCTGATCCCAGACAAAGCCATGAAGGGCACAGGGAATGAAACTTGAGGAGGAGTGTCCAGCAGAGGGAATGGTGTGTACAACAACAGGACAATGCTCTGTGTGTCCCCAGAGCGACAGAGGCCAGACAGGTAGAGCTGCGTAGGCAAGGGCAAAGTGGTGGGACTCAAGTTCAAAGAGGCAGCAAGAGATGAGATACCTGAGAGTCTTTTGGTTGATTGTGTGGATTTGAGA
>PVHX01008655.1:0-81808 GCA_004024805.1 Geosciurus inauris
TCACCTGTCCTGCTGCTCACACCTGTCCTGCTGCTCACCTGTCCTGCTGCTCACCTTTCCTCTGCCCCCTCACCTGTCCTGCTGCTCACCTGTCTTCCCCCCACCTGTCCTCTGCCCCCTGCCAACCTGCCCCTAGGCTCACAGCTGACTAAAAGGGAGCCAGCAGCTGGACGTAGAGGGCTGAGGGCCGCGTGGCTGGGTCAGGTGGCTGGGCCTGATGTGGTGAGGTGCAGCACCTCTAGCACTCAGGTGGAGGGAGGAGGCTCCCAGGCTGTGGGAAGCATGTGCAGGAGGGGCACCACTGCACTCGTGGCCTCTCCGAAGGGGCAAGAAACTTCAAGCATGCTCCTTGCCACATTCTTGTCTGGACCTGGCCTGCAGCATCTCCCTTCAGAGCTTCCCAGCACTGTTCTGCTGGGGCCCAAGCTGCAACCCTCTTAAAGGTGGTGTAGTTCTACAGCAGATTAAAGTTCTTCATCAGGACTTTGCTTAGAAAATCCCCTACTGGTGAATACTTATGTCCCCCTCCTGCCCTGCCCAGAAAGAATCGGCCTTGCTAATTCAATGGCATGAACAGTGGTAGATTGTCCTTGCCTGTGGCGGTTTTGGAAGCAACACACATTCAGCAGAAACTATGCTTTGAATTGGGCTCTTGGTCTTCTCCTGGGCAGCAGTATGTAGTATGCTCCTGTAGCGCTGGGCTCGAAGAGAGCCGCACCTCCCCGCAGCCTGTGGACCACCAGAGAAGCATAGGAGACACTGCCGAGCGCTGTTGCTGATGGGCGCTCAGGTCAGGGGCCCTACATGCATTTTCAACCTTGGATATTTTCCTCTTATCTGGGCTTCTTGGGCACAGCCCCGTCACGCATCAAGGGCTTCTGCATTCACAGTAGAAGCAGCCAAATGAGTGTGTTCTCCTTTCTCCACCCTCCTTCTCCCCCACGCCTCCTCACTGAAGGTCTCCCAACCAGGGGACGAGCACATGCCAGAGAAGATAGATTCAAGGGGAGGAGGAGCCTGCAGTTCTGATACAGGGTCAACTGCACTTTCTGTTTTCTGCAACTGACTGGGAGGCTTCCTGTGACCTGTGACCTGAGAGTAGCTGGGAAAGTTATGGAACCTGCCTGGCATTTGTTGAGGGGAGTAGTAGAAAGGCCAGCGCCCTGAGAAAGTGGTGTGCAGGAGCGAGGCTTCTGCTCGCAGCTCGGGAGTCGCGTCCTTCACTAACCGGCTGCACCAGAGCCTGGGGTCGGGACCTCGGGAGACGTGCACCCTCCTGCCCTGTGTCACTCAGGCACACGGCTTTCCAGAAATGTCCAGAGCATCCAGCTGAGAGTGTGGCCAGGCCACCTCCCTGCATGCTTGCCAGCTCTCACAGTAGGCAATTAAAGTGGGACATTTTGGTTTTGATGACATCATCAGCCGGGGTAAACTTCCTGTGTACATCTACCAAGCATTTGCATTTCCCTTTTTAGGCGGGACAGACCTCAGAGCTGGGGGGAGCAATAGCTGTCTGTTGGCCAAGGATGCTGGGGTAGATGAGGGACAACATTGCCAACAAGAGCTAACTGACTTGTCTGAGCACTTACCTACGTGTCGGGCACTGTGACGGGCAGCTTGCTGACCATGTATCGGGGAGCATAACAGCATCCTACCCAGAGCCTTCCTGGGCACCATGGTCAGCCAGGGAGTTCAGGTGATTGATGGTGCTCCAAACAGCTTTCCCCAGTGGCGATGGTCGAGCACGGCACATGGGCCTGTGTCCAGTTCCATTAGGTACCAGGCCTAAGGTTGCCGGCAGGAGGCGTGGAGGGCAGGTGGAGCTGACTGCCTACTCACTTCTGCTGAGGTCCCAGACAGAGGGCACTTTGGGTCCAGTTTAAGAACCGCCGTGGAGTCCTGGCCTGGTGGAGGCACTGAATATCAGCACAGCAGGTACCTCCGCCCGTGTCTCTGGCAGAAGAATCAGCATGGAGGATGAGATGCTTATTGTCCTGCAGTGAGCTCCGAGGGCCACAGTCCCCTGATGAGCCAGGCCTATGAACCCAGGGCAAGGCTCTTTGGAGATAAGAGGCTGTTGAACTTCAGGGAAGCCGCTGCCTGGTGATGCGGATCCCTGAGTGGGTGATTTTTACACAAGTGCCTGGAAGCTTCTAGAAAGGTGCCATGGTGCCTGTGTCTGCCCACAACTGCTGTTGGAGAGAATGCTGTCTCTGCATCACTGTCTTCCAAGTTCTACTGAAGTGCCTCTTGTTGGCTCCCTGGGTGTCGGGAGTCTGGGAAGCCTGGGAGGGTGGGTACCTATCACCAGCAGGCGGCGTGCCGCACTCTTCTGTGGTTTGGGGTATTTCCAGGAAAACCTGGTGTGCTGAGTGACACACCAGAGAACACAGAAGATCCCTGTTTATCCCAGTGCTTCCTGGCAGTGTGAAGTTGGATCTGAGACTTTGGGGATGTCTGGAAGATGATGTGGGTGGGGCAGGACTTCCAGGCAGAGAGAACCTGGAGCAGATGCTGGCGCTTCCCAGAGATTCCTCCAGCTGCAGTGGAGAAGTCAGCTGCAAGTAGGGCAGGGTGACCCCAGAGCTGGGAGTATGGGCAGAAGGCACGGAGACCTGCTCCTGGATGGGGCGGAGCGGGTAGGCCTGACGAGGGTGTCCACGCACGAGCTTCCAGGACATGCGATCAAATCAGCTGGATGGGCAGGGGGCTGTGAGGAAGGGAGGCGTGCCCCTCAAACCCTGCTCTTGGCCAGGATGACCCCACTGTGTGCTGTTAGCTCGGGCAGGAGTGAAACGTGGCAGGTTCTGTGGGGAAGACTCCCTCATTTGTGCGGCTGAGTGTCTGGGATGCTCCAGGGAGGGGATGCTCTGGCAAGGCTCAGTCTCAGCTGGGAGGCTGGCGGGGCTGTAGGGGGGTCGTCCCTGCAGGGGTGTGGAGCTGACTCACACCCCAAAGCAGACCAGGTCAGCCAGCAGGCATGCAGACGGCCCAGCCGGAGGCGGAGTTCACCCCGTGGGAGCCAGTGAGGCCCCTGGGGAGCGAGTGGGCAGCGCTGTGGCTGTGTTCCCAGGAGTGCCATCTCCAGCCTCTTCCCCATGCTCCATTCTTTACAGAGCACGGTCACGGAGCTGTCCTCATGAGCTCAGCAAACTGTGCTTTATAGGTGGGGAAACTGAAGCCCAAAGAAGTTTAGGTCAGGCACCTGTAAACAGCCAGAGCAGAGTGGTCATCCCCTTTCCTGAGCCACACTGTCCCCTGGGTCCCACAGTCATGTGCTCAGGTGGTTCCAGTATATCCCAGGGGTTTTTCTCAAGTGCTTTAAAAAATAATGACATAGCTGGGCATGGTGGCACACACCTGTAATCCCAGTGGCTGAGGAGGCTGAGGCAAGAGGTTCAGGAGTTCAAGGCCAGTCTCAGCAACTTAGCGAGGAGGCCGTAAGCAACCTACTGAGACCCTTTCTCCAAATAAAGTACAAAAAAGGGCTGGGATGTGGCTTAGTGGTTAAGTGCTCCTGGATTCAATCCTTGTACAAAAAAAAATAGTGACAGTTACAAGGAAATCACGTAGGGATGGAGGCTTCTGCAGCTGTGTCGGTGTGGAGTTCAGTGTGCGGACCGGTGATCACAGTGGATATCACAATAACACAGATGACACGTTGGAAACGCTTGGAAATTGATCTTCCATGTGAAGACGGGGAGTGCTGAGAATGGCCACAGCTCAGCCTTCATGCAAAGAGGACACCTGCCCCTTGAGTTCTCAAAGTCATGGTTTCAGCTGTGACCCAGACACAGGGGTGTGCTCCAGGTGAAGCTGAAGCTAAGCAAGGGCTCTGGGGTCCACACCTGCCCTTGCCCACCTCCTGGCGCCATCCCCACCTTCAGCCTGCCTAGAGTTGTGGGTGCTGCTCCGTTGACAGCACTGCACAGGTGTCCTGAGGCTGGGGTGTGGGTGGAGCCACCCAGAGCACCGGTCAGCTTGGCCTTACCCAGCTGGCTGTCCTCGTGGGGGCTGGGTCTGGAGTGGTGTGAAGGCATGGCTGTCCTTCCGTCATCACTAATTCAGCAGGAAGACCCAGACAGGTGCCACTGGGCCAGGAATGAGCCGCAGGAGGGAGACGCCCCCTGCTCAGGCCTCAGCTGCCATTGCTGTGCTTTAGAGACAGAGGCGGACCAGCTGGGGTGAGCAGCTTGAGGCACACATGTGCCCAGCTACGAGCTCGAGCTTGGCCTCCTTAATGTCCTCGTGAGATGCAGTGCCTGACCCTGTCATTTACATCAGGTCCACTCTTGGTAATCCAGGGACCAGCACATGGGTGACAGGTCAGACTGATTCCAAATTCTCCTCAGGTCCTCTGGGTTGGAGGTTCCTCAGAGGTCACCTGTCTCCAGCTACACGCTCGCGCGCCCCAAGATCTACTTGTATGGCTATAGTAAACGACGCGTTTTCTAACATCCTTTCTTTGCAAAGGATTCTTTCACCCTTTGTGTATAATGTGGTCTCATTTGAAACTTAATTCACTTATTGGTCCATTTACTCATTCTTTGTTTCATTTATCCAGTATTTCATTGAACAAATATTTTTTGGGTCCTATTATGAGTCACATGCTGAGTGGGGAGCAGAGGTGGTGGCCTCTGGAGCAGTTCTGTGGCTGGGAAGGCACGGTGACAGGATCACGCTGCACTAGTGTGGGTGCCACCGTGGAGGTGGCCTTTGCAAGGCCAGGGAAGTTTGCAGCCTCAGTTCTGCTGGAGCTCAGGGAAGGGTCAGATTGGGGAAGTAGAATCCTCGAAGGCAGAGGAGAGAACAGACCAGAAGGAGCTGCCCAGGGCCCCACTCCAGGTGGCTTTGGAGGACATTCTTTCCATGAGGCGTCTGTGGCCCGCAGCCAGGGGCCCTGCATCTGTGAATCTAATCAACAGCAGATTAAAAATGTCTGGTGAAAAAAATTGCATGTTTGCCAAAACATGTGGACACTCCCCTGCCATCACTCCCTGGTCAACACAGGCCGACAGCTGTGCACACAGCGTGCACCTGTGTCAGGTGTTCTGAGTCACTAGAGATGGCGTCGGCACAGCTGCACGTGTACACGCCGCCTTCCAGGAGGCTTGAGCACCTGCAGGTTCTGGCGTTGGTGAGGGCTCTGGAACCTGTCTTGTGGACACTGGTGGACACTACAGAGGACAAAACAGCGTCCACAGGGCCAAGCCCTCCCCTGCATCCCCGTTGTCCCCTGATGGGTCGGATCCCACACCCCTGGATACAGGGCAGCTGCCACTTCCCAGTTGCAGGCTCAGCCTTAGAGCTCCCGCCTTCTGCCTCTGGTCCCCGTGATTGCCACGAGAAGAGCAGGCAGAGCTGCCCGAACAAAGCACGACACCCTGGGGACTGAAGCAACCAGCATTTGTTCTCCTCAGTTCTGGAGGCAGGAAGTCTGAATCAAGGGGGTGCCTGTGACTTACTCCAGGGAACCCGCTTTGCTTTTCCAGCGTTGGGGCCCCAGGAACTCCTGGGTCATGGCAGCGTCCATCTGGCTCTGCGCACCTTCCCTGCACGTGTGTCCCCGCACTGTGTGCACCAGTGTCTCTCCTCTTAGAAGGACACCCATCCTTGTGGAGGAGGCTCTGCCCAAATGACCTTGTCTCCACCAGCGACATCTGCAAAGACCTTATTTCAAATACCGCCATGTTCACAGGGACCAGGGGCCAGGACTGTAGCATGTCCTTTCACAGGTGAACCATGGCAGTTATCTCCCCTGTTCCAGGAGGACAGGGCCACCTGTGTGAGCTGCAGTCTGACTGAGCTGCCCAGCAGCCAGGACTCTGCGCACCCCTGAGTTCGGCAGCTTCTGCTGCTGCACCAGTGTGGCCATAGGAGGGGAAGGGGAGACTGAAACCTGGGGCGCCAGCCTCCAGAGGCCTCTGGCACCCGGGGCAGTACTGCAAAGTCACCCTGTGGTACCTCGGCAGGTCACAACCACAGATGAGACCAGCCAGTAGGAGGCAGCCCATGTCAATAGAAGGGACAAGGGATGGGACCCTCAGTGTCTGTGGAGAAAGGTGTGGCCCTCCAGCCTCCAGGGTGAGTGCAGGGAGGGTTTGGAGGTCAAGGGAGCCTTGGAGCCGCTGGGTGCTCAGGGGTCAGGAGCACCCCTGGAGCAGGTCTGTGGGGTGGGGGGCAGCTCACAGGTTTAGAGTAATAAATGCTGCTGGGCAGGGAGCCTGGCCTTCAGAAGGGGTCACTGCCCCTCTAGTAGAAGGAGGCTGGCCTGGGGAGTGACTGCAGGGAAGGCTGCCCCCTCCCAGCTCCTTCTGCAACAGATAATGATGGCAATTTTGCCCTTGAGACTGTGGAGCTCTCACACAAATAAAAGTCTTACTGCTGGTAAAGGCTTGGCTCTTCAGAATGCAGGTCCCCTGCGCCTGTGGCAGCAGCTGTTAGCAGAGGTTCAGGTGGATTGATGGAGCCCTGGGGTGGGGGGAGGGCGGCAGGCTTATGCGGGGAAAGGGAGGGACAAAGGTCCCGAAGCACACTGACACTGACTTTGTGATTTTGTTTGGAAAGGCCCTTGACTGTCTCCAAATCCCCCTCGAAACAAAAAAGGGTGCTGACTGTGCCTGTGGAGTGCAGAAATCCTGGAGTGACCAGCTCCCCAGCGAGGACCCCGCGTGTGCAGGCCCTCCTGGTGCGCAGGTGAGGCAGGGTGGGGACCCTCGGAGCCGGGAGCCTATGTGGGCAGCGAGGATGAGTGTGGTGAGGGCGGAGGCCCCAGAGCAGTGCAGGCCATGCTCCGGACACAGGGCCCAGGCCGCGGGAGACACGCAGGGCGGGACCTGTGCCACCGTCAGAGCAAGAGCGGGGGCGGGGGCTGGGCCCGTGTGCACGTCCTGGCCTCCTCCGGGGGCTGGAGCCATAAAGGGCATCTGGTGCTTTGTGGGGCTCAGACTCCTGTGGTGAGCTCTGGAAACAAGAGTCAGACTCTGGCGCTGGCAGGACTGTTCCGGAGCAGGATGTGGCTGCCAGGAGAGCCCCAGGCTCCATTAGGATGTCTGAGGCATTCCCGGCAGAGTGGCAGAGCAGGCGGGGTGGGGTGGGCGCCAGGCTGGCGCAGGGGCTGCCGGGAGGTGCCCTGTGGTGCTCGGCAGGTGCCCAGCCCTACGGCAGGTGCAGGTGTTGGCCCGCTGCAGAGTCACGGGGTGTTCTTGCCTGCAAAGGGGCTTTCCATATGCCTGCCCTCTGCGGCCCTGGCAAGCAAGGCCCCGGGCACACTTGCACTTTGGACACCCTGTCTCTGGGCTCTGGGGTTGCGTTTTGGGTCAGAACTGTTAGGAAGAGAACGTGAAGAACAATTTGGAGGCGAGAGCTGGGAAGGACCCGTCGCCTGCTCTCGGGCTGCTCGAGCAGGGCGTGGGAGGGGCACGGACGGGCTGAGCGGGAGCAGGGGCTGGGGAGCCCTGGCCCCGGAGCCTTACCACAGCCAGGGCTACTCGGCAAGCAGGAGAGGCACTGCCGACAGAGGTTGGCACGATCCTGTGATGGGGATTGACCCTTCTGTCACTCGGAGTCGTTGTGGGAGACCGTGCTGGGCTGGTGAGGGGCTGGGCTGCCCAGACAGCACTCGGTGCTCAGGCCCAGGGCTTCTGGAGGCTTCAGGGCTCGTGAGGCCCACACATGGGTGCACGTGCACGGCACTCTTGGCGGGTGGCCTGGGATGGTCCTGGATGGAGCCTGCTGCTCAAGAGCCACCACCACCAGCAGCCCTTGTTCCCTTCCAGAAACCTCCTGCTTGTGGATGTGAATTAAATGGCTGGTTTACACAAGGCCAGTGGAGAGAGAGGGGCTGGGAATGTCTAGGGACGGGGTGGAGTTTAAAGCAGGAGGATGAAAATACAGAGAGGGAGAGAGGCGGGAGGGAGGAGGGAGCCCCTGGGGCTGGTGAGGACAGGTCTGGGTTGGGGGTGGAGGCCAGATGGGGCAGAGGGAGTCCAGACCTGTGGGCATCCCGGCTCCCTGTGCAGCTGTGCACAAGGAGGTCTTGTGGCCTTCTGGTCGTGGCAAAGCTTGCCCACCCTGGGTGGCGTGGGTTTGGGGAAGGGGAGGACAGGTGCCCTGCCTGGGGGCTGAACCTTGGCGACTTCCACAGGCCCCTCCTGGCCCTCCTCTCTGGACTTCCCTCTGCTCTGGGGCCGTCTGCTTATCCTGCGCCTCCATCCCTGCACCCCCGCTGCAGGCCTGGGCTCAGACCTGGTGATTTGTCCTGTGACCAGCTTCTGTTTCAGCCCAGTGACCCTCCTATTGGGCTTCCTCTGCTCTGCTGCCTCCTGAGCTTCCCTGGCCTTCAGACCAGGACCAGGGGAGCCGAGAAGGAGATAGAAGAGCGTTTGAAGGGTGGCAGGACCCGTGGGCTGCAGAGTGGCTTTCAATTCTGAAGAGCACAGTGGTGATGGCACCACACCGGGCTCCTCCAGGAAACCTGTGCCTGGTGTGCAGTGTCTGTGTGTGTGTGCACATGGTGGCATTGTGTGGGTTGTGTGCGTGTGTGCATTTGTGTATGTGTGTGTGTGCACATGGTGTGCCTGGTGGTGTGCGTGTATGCATGTGTGCTTGTGTGTATGTATATGCGTGTGCAGGGGTGTGCCTGTTGTGTGTGCACATGTGTATGTACATGCGTGCACATGGCTGCGGCTGGTTGTGTGCATGTGTGCACATGTGTATGTACATGTGTGCACATGGGTGCACCTGGTGGTATGTGTGGTGTGTGTGTGCACATGTGCATGTACATGCATGCACATGGGCGTGCCTGGTTGTGTGCATGTATGCGTGTGTGCTTGTTCGTATGTATATGTGTGCACATGGGTGTGCCTGGTGTGTGCATGTGTGTATGTACATGAGTGTGTGCATGAGTGTGCCTGGTGGTGTGTGCGTGTGCTGTGCTGCCGTGTGTGCTTGTGTGTACATGAGCATGTGCAAAGGAATGGCTGTGGTCTGCTCAGCAGGACTAGCTGGGCTCAGGCCAGCGTGTCCCTGGCTAGGACCTGGTGACCCCCCATGGGCTTGCCTGTCCTAGTTACAGCATGGCTGCCGGTCCCCAGCTGGGTGGGGGCTTTTGCTCTCTGATGCCCTTCTGCTGGTGGCTCTCCTCTTCAATCTCGGGCCTGCCCTCTGGTGTGACTGGAGGGAAGTGACCTTGGCTTTGATCCGCAGGAGCCCTAGTTTCTGGCTTTCTGGGGAGGGATGTGGCACAGGGCTCGCCACGTGCTGCTGCCTGTGGGTGCCATCAGCGTGGGAGCTGCGTGGGAGCTCGGTGTTCATCAGGAGCGGAGCGCTCAGCCTGCCTTTTTCCTAGGCCATAAATTGTCAGTGGCAAATAGAATTTCCAAACAGGCACCAGGGGAGTTGGGGCGCAGTCTCGCTGGTTTTATTGAAGGTTTATGAGTGATGGCAGAGCAGTTACCAGCAGGTTTATGGAGGTGTCGGGGGATGGCGTGGAAGGTGTCCCCGGCACCCTCCCCGCTGGTTTGCAGAGCCTCCCACCCAGGCCAGCCTCTGTGCTGAAAGCAGAGGGCCAGCACCGCAGCAGGGACACGCTCCGCGACCTCAGGGGACACGCCGAGCACAAGGCCGCGGTGTCCTCTCCCCGCTGTTCTTTCTCACTTCCGCTTTTGTTGTGTCCTTGGTGGTCCCCTGGAGCCGGGTGGCTTCTGGGCTGGAGGACATGGGTGGGCGCTCGCCTAGGTTCTCTGGTGCTCGGCAGACTTCCGTTCACACCAGATTGTTTTGGAACTGGGGTGTCTGATTTGGACGGTCGCTCAGAGCCTCCCCAAGCTGGAGGCTGTGTGCTTCTCAGGGAAGCTCTCCTGGGGAAGGCTGGTCCTCAGACTGGGCACTGCGGCCCCAGGGCTGGGAGGAGAGGGGACCACGCGTAGTCATGGACATGGGAAGCAGGGGTGGTGGACCTCTCAGCATCACGGTGCCTTAGCTGAGCATGGGCACTATGTGGTCGGCCCGGCAGAGGCCTCATGGGGTCAAATGCCATGACAGATGCCAAGGGCCTGGCATGTCCAAAGCACTGGCAGGGCGGCTCCTGCAGGAACAGTACTGGGCAAGGCCCTGGGGCCGGGCAAGGTCTTGCCCAGAGCCTTGCATGGGAGGAGCTCCGGGTTACGAGTCCTCCGAGCTCGGAGCTTCTGCCTCTGTGGCTGCATTGTCTTCTTTTGCCTGTGGAGATGGCGGCAGGAGGGCAGCAGCCCCACGCCCCCTCTCGCCCGACCCCTCCCTGGGCCACTGCACAGTCATGGGCCAGGGCTGCAGGGCCCGTGCGTGCACACACCCGATGTCCCAGGGTGGCTCAGGCTCTGAGTCAGAGCGCTGGCCTGTGGACGCCTGGGGGGAAGCCATGCCCAGTTGCTGGAGATGGGGATGGAGCACACATCAGCAGAGTGTGAAGCTGCTGGCTGGGCCTCTCTGGGACCGGCGTGGGCTCTCTGCATGCCGGCCTCTATTGCTGGTCGTGACCCAGGGCCTCTTGCAGCCTCTCCTGTGACTCTTCCTGTGGCTTTCTGTTCCTGTCCCCAGTGGGCACCCAGTCAGCTGTGTGGTGGACCGGTGTGCTGCAGGTGGAGAAACAGATCTGTTCTTGGTTTGACCTGGGGGTTCATGTTCCTTGACTTTGTCCACCTGGTGAGGTTTCCAATGCTTCTTCCTCCCCAGAAATCCTTTCCACGGTGAGGGGACGAGAAGGGCACCTCCTCGGTGCATGCACCCCTGATAGATTCCATATGGCACCTCTGTGCTTTAACGTGGACAGAGGAGAAAACCCCATAGTCATCCCAATCACTGCGTTCTGGGCACAGCCGTGCTGGAGCAGAGACGCCAACACAGCTCAGCCAAGGACCTCACGGTCTGTGCAAGGAAGGTGTGTGGGGTGGCACGCTCCCTGGAGTGGGCCAGGAGGAGGCGGCGGTGGGAGCTGAGCTCAGCCTTTCTGTGTGTGACAAGGACAAACGGCCCCAGAGACCTCCCTGGGAGTTCGTGCCACCACTAGCCAGCCACTTCCTGACGTGTGGGCTTGGGAACAGTCTCTGGCCTGGAAAAGGCTTTAGTGGGCCTACCCTGCTGAGGAATCTGGGGCCTAGAGGAGGCGTCCAGCCCCCTGTGCATCACAGACTCGAAGCCTGGAAAAGCTGGCCTCAGCATTTGTCATGTGGGGCAAAGTTGAGAGTTGACACCATGCTATTCCCGAAATTTTCTTTCATTCACTGGGTGATGTTTGACTAAAACTCTGAGGCTCTGTCTGTCCTCTAAAACAATGGAAGATCCCCGCAGAGCAGAGGCCGGGGTGTGGCAGGTTCCAGGAGCCTGTGAGGCACGCTGGTGCAGGCCCTGTTGGCGAAGGTGTGAGGAGAATTCAAGGGGCGGATTCTCTTGAGGAAGCAGCAGGTGTCCCCCATACCCAGAACGGGAGGGGGCTTGGGGGCCATCAGGAGGGGCAGCAGCCAGGCACCCCACCCAGGCGTGCTGGCTTGTCCCTTCCCTGGGATTCCTGCCCTTCAGATCCACTTGCCACCATTAAGAGGAAAGTGGAGGGGGAAAGGAAGCCACAAGGAGCAGAGGAAGGAGAGTCTCCAGAGGCTGCTCTGGAGCCCGCTCGCAGGGAGGCTGGGAAAGCTGCCCTTCCTGGGCGGCCCCTGCTCAGCTCTGCTGGGAGGTCTTGGCCGGGCTGGCTGTGCCACCTGCACCCTCAGCAGGCTGCTGGAAGGGCTCTCTGACTCCAGGGACCATCCTCGCCCATGTGTCCACGTGTGCATGTGTGCCCAGACACGCAGAGAGACGGGTAGAGAATTTCATGGTGTCACACAGCATGCCCTGGGCATGCATGCGTGTGGACAGAGGCTGCAGAGGGCAGGGACGAGGCAGGAAGGAAGAAGGAATCTGCCTGCTTCTCACCTCTGTGGGGTGAGCCGGTGCTGTGGGATGCCTGGGGACATCCCTGCCATGCCCTGTAAACGGGAGACCACGCCTGTGGCTGAGTCTGCTCCTCTCTTGCAGCAGAAACTGGCTGTGCTGTCTTCTGTGGTGGTTTGTGGGATTTTCATGTAGAAGAGGGCCCAGGGCCAATATGGCTGGAGGTCCAGCCCTGGATGCTGGAGCGGGGGAAGAGGAGTGAACTGCCCAAGGAAGTTCCTGGTGTATTTATGGGTTTAAAATACCATGTTTTATCTGTGACTAAGGCAGGACCTGGACAAAGCTGCAGGCCCACAGGCTGGGCTGGGGCTCAGGGCCCATGCTGGGCCCTGCCAGTCTCCCCTGGCAGGCCTCTTCCCCCCTCTCTGTTTGGCTCTTCTAGGCTTCCTTGCTCCTTACATCGCTCCATTGAGGAGGAGAGGAGGCATCTGGCACCTCTGCGCTCCATGGAAGGTAAAACACTCATGCTGTGTCTCCTGTAGCAGGCCGGTCAGAGCCTGTGTGAGATAGGCTATGTCTCCTGGAGCTCCCGGCCAGGTGAGCCACGGTGGGCTGGGGTGTGTCCTGAGACCCCAGACACATGGCCTGTGGGTGAAGGCCCAGGGTCCATTTGGCACTCTGGAAGTGCCCTGAGTGGATGCAGGCCGTGCACCTTTGCTCTGTGCGTTCGTGGACGTGTAGAGACTTTATGTTAACACCTGCTTCCGCCTGTAAGGTTCAGATGTGAGGTGTCCCTGAAAGCTCATGTGTAAGACAATGCAAGAAGTTCAGAGAAGTGACTGGGTTGTGAGGGTCGTAACCAGGTCAGTGCACTGATCCCCTGATGGGACTAACTGGGTGGTGACAAAGGCCGGTGGGTTGTGGCTGGAGGAGTGAGTCCCCTGAGGCATGTCTTTCTGAGTATCTGGTGAGCCAAGCCTGGGACTCTGGTTCCTGGTGTGATGCTGAGCCACTGCCCTTTGCCACACTCTTCCACCCTGATATCCTGCCTCACCTGGAGCTCCGCGGAATGGAGCCGCTGTCTGTGGCCTGGGGCCTCTGAAACTGTGAGCCCCCACATAAACTTTTCCTCCTCTAATTGTTCTTGTTAGGTTTTCTGGTCACAGAAAGGAAAAGGCTGACTAGGACAGCCCATGTCCACTGTGTATATAGGGCCAAGCTTGCCTTTGGGCGGATCCGAAGAATTCTTTCTAAGCAAGGCCTGGACATTCCCACCCTCAGTGTGAAAATGCTTGATTAGGTCTCTGAAGCTTCTAAACTAGTATATTCTACTACATTTTTATGTGAAGCCGAGGACACAGAGAGGGTTCCCTTATTCTAAGACCAGAAGCCACATCTGCAAAAGCAGAGGCCATATCTACATAAAATTGAGTCCATATCCACATAGACCTGAGGCCACATCCACATAGACCACATCCACATAGACTGAGGCCACATCTACATAGAGTGGTGTGCTTCCCTGGGGCAGAGCCCTTGGAGACAGGAAGGAAACCTGGCATGCTCTCATTAGCCTGTGATTTCTTATGTATGTTCTTAAGTAGAGGATCCAGGATAGCAATGACCAGACTTTAAGAGTTTTTAAAAGCTCAGGGAGACATCTGTTTCCCTCCTTCCACTGTTGGTGTTAAATAGCCCACTTCCAAATTATATTATGAACTTTACAAAACTCAGTTCCCTAAATACTGCTTTCATGAAAACATTAAAATAACTCTTCTAGTCTCATATTGCTGCTCGAACAAAACATCTTGGACTAGGTAATTGATAATTAATAGAAATATATTTCTCATAGTTATGAAGGCTGGAAAACCCCAAGTCAAAGTGCCAGCAAATTCAGTATCTGGTGAGGACTGCTCTCTGCCTCCAAGATGGCGCCTTGTTGCTGTGTTCTCATGTGGTACAAGATGGAATCACTAAATGGTTGAGCAAATGCTGTGCCCTCATTTGTCAGAAGACAGAGAAGGAGCAAGACTCTCTCTGAAGTCTCCTTCATAAGGACATTGACCCTATTCAGGTGGGCAGAGCCCTCATATTTGAACCTCCTCCCAATGCCCCACCTCTTGATACAATCACCTTGGGGTTTAAGTTCTAGCTTGTGCGTTTTGCAGGAATACATCCGTTCAGCAGTAGCTTTCTGTCCCTGCCTCTCCCATGCCCAATTCTTGTTCTTCTCATGGGCAAAATATATTCATTCCGTCCTGATAACTCATAGTCTTGATCATTCCAGCATCACCTCCAAAGTCTGAAGTCCAGCATCTCATCTAATCAAATGTGGGTGAGAATCAAAGGTGTTTCATCCTGGGCAAATTCCCCTCCAGATGATGATATCAAGCATGTTATATGCTGCCAATCACAATGGTGGGACAGATGTGGGCTAGACACTCTCATTCCAAAACCAAGTAACAGGAAGGAAGGAATGACAGCCTAAGGATCACGAACAACTTTTTGGCTCAATGCTGTCCTCCAGACTCTCTAGGGTGGGAGGCCCCCAGCTTTGCCATGCAGATGTCTGACTCTGAGGCTCCCTACTCCCATGGATCTACTTGGTGTTGTCCTAGTGGAGGTTTTCTTCAGTGGCCCCATCCCTGTGGTGTTCTCTTCCTGGGTCCCAGAGTGTCTCAGGCATCCTTGCCCCTACAGCTTTTCTGCACAAGGTGCACCCCACAGCTGCCCTCCAGAGCGGCAGCTGGGGCAGCCAAAATGCTCAGGGCCAGAGCAGGGGGAGCAGGGCCTGCGGTGTGAGGTGTGAGGCCATGCTGCACAGCTGTGGCCCCTTGTTTGAAATTGTTCTTGCATTCTGGGTCAGTGATGAGGAGGGCAGCTGTGGTAGATGCTTAAGTGCTTTGGAGGTCAATGTTTCCTTGGCCAATAATTCCTGTCTTCTCTTTGGATGGCTAATCCATACTAATCTCTCTCTGACATGGCCACACCCACACCATATTATCTCCTGAACAGGCTGCCTCCTTCTCCCATGGATGGGCTGAGGATTTTCCAAATTTTAGAGTTCTGCTTGATCGACAGCTCTGTCTCTAGGGTATTTCTATCTTCTCCCATTTCCTTATAGGCAGTCAAGAGGAACCAGGCCCCTCGTGCAACACTCTGCTTAGAAATTTCTTCAGCCAGTACTCAATTATCACTCTCAGGTGGTATCTGTCACAAAGTCCTGTGACATGAACACACTGCAGCTAGGTACTGGACATTTTATAGCAAGGAGCACCTGTGCTCTTCCCTTGTCCACCAGCGTGTGTCCCATTTCCGTGAGACCTCATCAGAATGGCCTTTCCCACCCGTAGCTTGCGTTCTGTTCACAGATGCTCTCCCAGGAGCCTGGGCTTCCCCACAGCTCTCCTCTGCTCCTGCACCCTCTCCACATCACCCTTAATGGTCTAGTCATGACCTGGAATGCATCTCCTGACTCTTCCAGTCTAAGTCACCCAGTTCCAAAGCTGCTTCCATACTTCTAAATATTGGCTGCAGCAGGCCCCCACTCTTGGTAACTGTGTTAGCTTTGTGTCACTATGACCAAAAGATCTGACAAGAACAACTCAGAGGAGGGAGAGTTTATTTTGGCTCACAGGTTCAGTCCGCGGTTGGCTGAGTCCATTGCTCTAGGCCAGGGGTGAAGCAGAAGAACATCATGGCAGAAAACTGTGTGGCGGACTGCTGCTCTGCACAGGGCACCCAGGAGGCAGAGAGAAAGGAGGACGAAGGGGCTGCGTGGAAGATGCACCCTTCCAGGGCGTGGCCTCCATGACCCAGCTCCTCCAGCCACGCCTCACCTGCCTGTGGTTGCCTCCCAGCTAGATCATTCAGAGCAGGATGGACTGATAGGTCACAGTTCTCACAACCAATCATTTTACCTCTGGATCTTCCTGCATTCACACAGGCGCTTTGGGGGGACACCTCATATCCAAACTACAATAGTAAATTTCTGTCCTATTTAGTTGGGTTCCTATAACAAACTGCCATTGGTTGTGTGGCTTGTACACCACGAAGTCTATTCTGTGTATTTCTGGAGGCTGGAAAGTTCAGGGTGGAGGAGTACTGGAGACTGTGGTGAGGTTCTGTTGGCTGCTTCATAGGTGGCGGCTCTCCTTGTGTCCCACAGGGCTGAGGGGTGAGGGACCTTTCTTGGGCTTCCTTTGGAAGGGCACTAGTCGCGTTTGCGAGGGTTCTGTCCTCATGACCTGATCTGCTTGTAGAGGCAGCCTCCAAACACCGTCGCCAGGTGGGCTGGGACTGCAGTGCAGGGGCTTTCGGGTGGGGTGGTGGTCACAAGCTCACAGACAGCAGCAGCCACTCCTGTAGGTGAACTTGGATTTGGGTTTGCTGTGTGCTCTTCTGCAACATGCCTATGCTCCAAAGTGTGTCTTGGTGATGGTATTGCTCACACACGTGACCGTTTTCTGAGGAATGAGCCAGATCTATGCTTGTTGGTGTCCCTGTGCGCATCCTGTCTCTTTGTGAAGCTGAGCCTCTGGAGAGGCCAGGTGCTGGCTGTGGCATTTGGGATGTGCTGTGTTGTACTGATTCTCAGCAGTTCTGCTCAGGCACACTCTGTCCTATGCTGAGTACTGACCCACTTGGGTCTGAGTGACAGTCCCTCCTTGGGGCGGCCAATGGCATGTTTGTACTTGGTTAAGTCTGTTCACTGAATTGCTATTGTGAGGACCGGGTAGCATCAAGAAAGCCACCACAGGGCTCTGGGCCTGTCCCCTTTCATAGCATGTCATGCAAGAACATTTAAAACTGGGACTTGGGAACAGTCCATGTTGGTTTTAAGCCTAAGACAGAGAAGGTTCTGTGGACATTGGCAGATTTCCCTCATTCTATCAGAGTTCCCTGTCCTGTGCCCTTCTGGGGTTGACTCACGTAGATGGGATGGCAGGTGCCACTGGACAGGGCCTGCCCGTGGGAGTGCCCATCTGTCTCTGCACAGTGTGCGCCATCTTGGCTTCTAGCAGCCCTGTCATGTCAGCGCCTCCGAGCAAGCAGCATGCTTGGGGGACGGGTGTCCAGGAGAGCCTTTCTGAGGGGTGGCCATCTGCCGGCTCACTGTCACTCCTTCTGAACCCGGGAGTCCCAGCTAGAAATTCAGGTGATGCTCTGCGGCTCACTGTGACTCCCAGAGGCTTTTGTTTTATCTTAGGACTGCAGGAAGTGACCATGGGGTCAGCATGGAGCGACAGAACCCACTTCACACATGGAGGACCAGCACGTTTGACATCCAGGAGCTGGAGTTGCAAGGGATACACTGCTGGCCTCTGTCATGGCGTCCCCTTCCCCCTCCCGGCGCACCAGGTGGCAGCTGCTGTCAAGGACTGGCCATATGAAGCGAGAGTCTGTCCTAAGGCCCACTGCTTGTGCTGCCCAGGCTCCTCTCTGGGGTTGCTGAGGGCCTCACAGCAGCAGCGACGTCTGTGTGGGCTGAGGTCAGGCACGCCTGCTGAGCACTCAGGAGAAGGCCTTGGCAGGGACCACGACCTCTGCTGAGCAACCCCGAGGACACAGGGCAGTGCCTCTGGCAGGGCAGGGACGAGCCAGAATGTCCTCTAGAGGTGCTCTGAGGTCAGCAGGCCAGCCCGCGCCTCACAGAGCTGCTGCTCTAGGCAGATTCTGACAGGGCCTGCCCACCCCGACTTGGCCCACACCCGCTCCCAGCACCATCTGCCTGCTCCCGGCTGGCGCTCTGGCAGCCTTTGCAGCACCGCGATGAGCCCTGGAAAGCTGGAGCTTGGCTTAGCAGAGAGATGAATTTGAGATCTTCCCTGTGGGCCCCCTCTTTCTGTCCCCCCTCCTCGCCCCCCTCCAGGACCAATTTATCTGCCAGTCCAACCTCCAAGTAGAGTTGGGGCCAAGTTGGCGACCTGCCCACACTTACCAGCCTCTGTGACCAGATGGCAGGAGAGCAGCCCACAGCAGGCAGGACAGGGCTGGGAAGGCCCCACGTGCAGAGTGCGCTCAGCAGGAGGAGGGAGGACAGGAGGTTCTCCCAGGCCACAGCGGAGGTGTGGAGGAGAGGGACACCCTGTCCAGGAGGGAGACACCGAAGTGTGGGGGGGTGTGCGTGCATGTGTGCGATTGGGCAGGTGTGTGCATGCACGTGAGCACACATGGCTGTGCGTGTGCACACACATTCCTGGTGTGGTGGAAAAGAGTGGGAGGGGGCCTGCACACCCCCGGCTGTCTGGAGGCCCTGTGTCTCCTGTCCTGGTGGAGCACCGGCAGATGTCACGTTGAAGGCTGCTGTCTCAGGGAACTGCATGGCTGAAGCTGTGGGGCGACCCGGGTCTGCCAGGCAGGTCCCTAGTGCTAGGATTCTCACCTGCTAGCAGCACGCAAAGCACATGCTGCCAGATCATGGATGCCTCTCCCTGCACGGGGTCCTGGTTCCTGGTGTCCAGTTGGGGGCGCTGGAGAGGCGGAGCAGAGGCTGTGAGGCTGCAGCAGGAGGATGAGCAAGTGCCCAGGTGGAGCCTTGCAGGTTGCCCTGCTGCCCCCTCTGGACCCTTCCAGCCAGGTGAATTTCCGTGGAGAACCAGAGGGCGTGCTCCCTGGGAAGGCTGCTTCCTGGCCTCTGTTCTACACCCTTGCTTGGGTACCCCTCTCCCCGACCTCTCTCCCTCTGATCCTGGAGTTCTATTCCTGGACTCTGCACACAGGGGACAGTCCTCAGGTCCTGACCACTCCCTCACAAGGCCCTGCCTCTCTAGCCCCTCTCTGGAGCTGCACCCCAGCCCGCCCAGGGACCTCCCTGCTGAAGATCACAGGGTACTTGTGGGGCCCTCAAAACCAGCCAGCCAGGGTGACGGTTACACTTTCATCCCCAATCTGCCTCTTGCTGTGCTCCATCTCGGGACGTCCCCCTGCCCAGTCCCACCAGGCATCAGTGGGTCCCCACTCCCCACAGTCCGCTCACACCTGTGCAAGGTCCCGCTCCCGCCTACGTCCGAGATTCGGGTTTCCATGATCCGCGGTCTCAGCCCCTTCTGAAGCCCAGGCTGGTCTCTCCACTCCAGTTTCGTGCCCACCTTCCGGTGCCCCTTCCTCGAGGCCGTATTTCACTCGCTCCCCACGCTGTCCTCGATGGCCTCCTCGCTGACCGAGCAGGTGCCCTGGGTTGGCTCCCCCACCGTCAGCAGAGCCTCAGCTTTGACTCCCGCCCGCAGCCAGCCTGCAAGGTGCTCCGCCCCCTGCCCTGGTCCCCATGATGCTGGCCTGCTGCTCCCACCTGGACTCCTGCCCTGGCCCTGCCTGGCCCCGCCTGGCCCCGCCTGGCCCCGCTCTGGCCTGCTTGCTGTCAGAGCAGAGTTGCCCTCATTTCTCCGCCACCTCCTGAGCTCTCGGGCCAGACTGTCACAATTGTCTTTGTTCTGCAATCAGAGCGTGACCTTCAACGTTGTGACAGCAGGGAGGCCACTGTCACTGCACTGTGACCTGAGACTCGGGGCTCTGAACACTGGGGCCACCCTGTCCTACCTGGACTGGCTCTGACTGCACCCTTCACCTCCTGAGGCCCGCAGAGCCTCCCTCTGCTCTCCTGACCTCCTTCTGAACGCCCCATCAGGTGGGGGAGAGGTCAGCAGACTCAGAGTCAGCCCGGCTGCTGGCATGGACAGCCCTCGCTCAGAGCCCGAGTTCAGCCTCAGCTGTCACAGTCAGGTCACTTTACCAGAATCAGAGAGTTTTTTTTACCCAGAATCAGAGCTAGATCCCCTTCAAATGCAGATTCTGATTTGGAGCCTGGAATTGGCATTTCTAAGAAGCACAGCTGGGGACATGGAGCTGGACAACTGAGGCCTCCTTTGTTCTCTGTCTGTAAGGAACATTCTCTGGACGTGGTGTCAAAGATCTTATCTGGTCCATAGTGCACAGGGCTGGGTAGTTCATATGGAACAGACTTATTTCTCAGTTCTGGAGGCTGGGAAGTCCAAAGTGAAGGTGGAGGCGCTCTGAACGTGTCCTCCGTGGCAGAGGGCAGAGTGGAGGTGGAGCCAGCGTGGGGCTCTCCATAGCAAGAGTGAAAGGAAGCGAGCCCTCTGCCACAGCCCCTCCAGAGAGCACGCCCACCTGTCCCTTCTCCAGGGCACATTCCCATGGCCTGACTCCTCCACGCAGCCCCACCGCCCAGCCCTCCTGCCTTGAGGGTCTTTCCAGTCCTGTGAGTCAGGGGACATATTCAGACCAGGGAGGATCCCCAGCTGATCTGAGATGCTGCACCCTGCCTGGCCCAGGAGCTGCAGGTCAGGGGCGTCTGGTCCTCAGCAGATCTGGTCTCTGCTCCCTGCTGCAGCTGCAGAGTCCTGGAGGGTGTGGAGACTGCCCCATTCTCACATGGGGTGATGACTTTCACCTTGGAGGACAAGTCTAACCCTCAGGGAATCAGTCCTGCACCTGCCTTCTCCAATCTGCCGAGAGAAGGGGATCTGGCTGGTGGGGACATGGCCCCGCTTCCTTAGCTCTCTGCCCTTGGCAGGGCTCCCTGTCCCCACAGCAGCTGCTCAGTCCATTGGGGAGGGCGAGGAGGGCTGTGCTTACTTATTCCCAGACTCTGCTCTGTGTGTGTGTGTGTGTGTGTGTCTGTTACGTGAGGGGCCTCATTCATTCACCAGGAGCTCCAGGGCCTGAGGGGCCTCTTGGTGCTGCAGGTGTGCCCAGCAGGGGCTCCGGGGCCTGAGGGGCCTCTTGGTGCTGCAGGTGTGCCCAGCAGGGGCTCCGGGGCCTGAGGGGCCTCTTGGTGCTGCAGGTGTGCTGGTGGACATACACAGCCCCTGGGAAGCTTCCCACCTCACACTAGCATGCGGACACAGCCCTGCCCATGGGGTCACACCTGGGTCTCTGAGCCAGGACAGTTAAGAGAGGGCTCCAGGGCAGATAGAGGTCAGTCATCATGAAAGGAGGGAAAGGAACAACCCAGCAATGGACACTCACAGACTACTGGAGGTGCAGCAGGGTGGGGTGAGCCTGGGCAGCAGAGGATGAGGGTCCATCAGGATGTGTCTGTGTTAACAGGAAGAAGATGTGAAGCAGAAGGAGGAAGAGGAGGAGGGACAGAGAGAGACAAAGACAGAGAGAATTGTATAGAGATAGAGAGAACAGACGGGGGAGGGGGCAGAGGTGTGACCAGACAGTCCTGGTGTGAGTCACCTGGTGTCATTCTCCATCCTGAGCTCCTGAATGGCTCTGGCTTGGGAATTTGGAGTTTTATTTCCTGTCTTAGCTTCTAAGGCTGATTTGAGTCTTCCATGCAGGCATTTGTGAGCTCACTGAGGTCTTGCCCTGTATGTGCCCCCTCCCTGAACAAGGGACGGGGTAGAGTGGGGCTTGCTGTCTCCGTGGGTTCCAACCCCGAGGCCACACTTGGCCGCCCTGGCTCTGGGCCCAGCTCTGGGCCAGGCATGCTTGCAGGGCATCAGCTCCTGAGCCCTTCCACCCTCAGGGATCTCCTGCTCTCCTGGCCCTGTGGGCTCTTGGATGTGCCACTGAGAAGGCAGTTGGTGCACAGGCCCTGTGCTGGTGTTGCCCCTCCAGGTCCCTGGGTATGAGCCCCTCAAGGGCCACCTGCTTCCCCAAAGCCAAAGAAAGTCCCCACCTCCACGAAGCAGAAGGGCCCAGCCTTGTAGAAACCTCAAGACCCGTAAGTCCTCGAGTCATTAGTGCACATTCACGGGACACTTTTGAGATGGGCCTACTGTGAAGAGGATAGAGGTAGCCCTTGCCCTGTTCCCGGGAGACCTCTGTGAGGGTGCCAGCCCACCAGCTTGTCTGTGGTCCCTTCTCTCCCCACCGGAGCTGTTAACGCCCTAAGAGAGAAACCAGCCACTCGCCAGAATTGTGTCCAAATTGAGCAGATAGCTTCAGAGCTTTGAACTAATGTTTTAAGAATGACCTGTGCCTTTCTGGCAGCATCTGTGGATTCCACCAGACAGTGGAGAGCTTAGAGAGCAGGACTGACTTCACAAACTGGAGGTGTCACGCCGGCGTGAAAGGCACTGGAAGGAGAGCGTGCCCACCCCACACAGGAGCCACGTCCCCGGACACCTGCAGGGTGGAGACTGAGCCCCCAGGACCCTGCCTTCTCTCAGTGGAGCTGCGCTCTGTGGCCAGTTGGACCTGCTGCCAGGACACACGTCCGCCTCCCACCTGGGCCCTGCCAGCCACTCACTGCAGAGACCAGCTGCCCAGAGCTCCACTCTCAGAGATGGGCAGGACATGAACCTGCCACGTGCTCAGGCACTACAGGAAAGAATCCCAGGCCGCGTGGCGTCTGTTAGAAGATGGTGCAGAAGTTCTGTGCTTGTGCGTGGCCAGGAGCCCCCTGGGGCCAACTGCTGACTCTGCCCATCTTTTTCTGGCTTGGCCTTTGGAGACGGGAAAGCATGGAGCACTTCAACCTGGTAGGCTAAGATGCACAAGGCGTGGGGCGAGGGAACCAGGATGTGTGCGGGTCTTCTCTCCTGCACTCCTGTCCTGGAGAGCTGTGCGCACTGAGGGGAAGCCCAGCTGCGCCTGTCCTTCCAGCAGAGGAAGCAGGGATAGCTGTAGGGCAGGCCCAGTGACACGCAGCCCCCAGGGCTGCAGGTGAGCCTGCTGCTTCTGATTCAGCAGGCTGGCTGCCCCGCGGAGCCCTAAACGGCTCAGCCTGTGTCGGGAGTGGGGAGCCATGGAGAGTCACCTCTATCATGGGCTTTGGAATCAGGCAGAAGTCTCTAGGCCTGAGCCCCGTGCCTTTCCAGCCACCGCCCTCCTTGTGGAGGGCAGGGAGACCCCAACCTTGTCCTTGTGGAGGGCAGGGAGACCCCAACCTTGTCCTTGTGGAGGGCGGGGAGACCCCAACCTTGTCCTTGTGGAGGGCGGGGAGACCCCAAACTTGTCCTTGTGGAGGGCGGGGAGACCCCAACCTTTTCCTTGTGGAGGGTGGGGAGACCCCAACCTTGGCCTCAGTCTCTGCCTTCAGGAAAATGGCAGAGCAGCCCGAGAGGGCCAGCACCTCACTGCCACATCCGTCCCCACGGCTGAATCGTATCCTTCCAAATTCATACCCTGAAGCCCCAAGTCTAGGGCCTCAGGGTGTGGCTGTGCCTGGAGATGTGCCTGTGCAGAGGTGATCCAGGTGGAACGTGGTCACGAGGGTGCCCTGATCCAACATGCCTGCTGTGCTTACAGGACAGACACATGGAGGGACGGCCATGGCAGCCTGTGGCACCGCCATCCTGGACTCGAGGAGCGTGTCCCTGATGTGGGCCACCGGCCGTGATCCCCTGGTGCTCAGCCCAAGCGCATGGACAGAGCACAGTGTCCGCCTCTGGGTTCCCGACGAGGGCAGACTGAACACAATGGCAGGGGTTCTTCCATGTGCCTCCAGGTGGGGTCTGTGGCCTGTGTTGGGAAGGGATCGTGAGCCCTGCTACCAAATAGGGCCTGCTTGTATTCTACTTGAGGACCCCGGGGCCCAGCTGCCACTCCAGGAGGTGCCCAGGCCGCAGCGAAGGGCCACGTGAGCACATCTGCCCAGCCAGCTCGCCGATGCCACTCTGGAGTCTTCTGGGTGAGTACGGAGGCCACAAGATTCCCTCCCCACCACCTGTGTGGCCTCAGGTGACAGAGCCGCTCTCCTATAGGAGTGGAGCCTGCATCTGGTCCACTCCCGACCTAGGCGGTCTGGGGGCTTGGTGCCGGCCGCCTGCCCCTCTGTGCTGGGGTCGCCCTGCAGCGCTGGGTGTTGGAGTCTGCCCCCCTGTGAGCCTCACCACTGCTCGCCCAGGAGCTGGTACCACGTACAGCTCTATCTGTGGAGACGGCAGGGCTGCCTGGTCAAATTGGGAGGTCCCTGCTCATGCAGCGGCCCCACCATCTTAGGCCCGTGACTGCTGTGACAAGTGACCACAGCTTGGGCCTTGAAACCACAGAAAAACTATTCTTTCACAGTCCTGGGAGCCAGAAACCCAAAGCTAGTTTCACGGGGTTAATAAGAAGGCCTTGGAAGGCCAGGCTCTCTCTAAGGTCTCTAGAAGAAAGCCCTTTCCTGCCTCCTCCTGCTCTGGTGGCTGCTGGTGTGCCTTAACTTGAGCCTGCATCCCTCTGACCTTTACCTCTGTGGTCACGTGAGCTCCTCCCCTTCTGTGTGTCGTACCTCCCTCTGCATCTCTCTTATAAGGACACCTATGACTGAGTCAGGGTCCCCAGATAGCCCAGGATAATCTTCCCCTGTTACATCTGCAGAGACCCTGATTCCAGTGTCCAGGTATTGGGACCTGTCATCTCGGGAGCCATCCTGCAAGGAAGGCTGGAGCTGCCACCTTCAGAGCAAAAGCTTGAGTGACCATTGAGACTGGGTCAGGGGCATTTCCAACTGTCTGACTGTGGGCCTGTTTCCTGCTTGTGGGGACCTCCGTCTGTCCCCCCAGGAAGTGGGGACACCACAGCCTTCTCAGCATTCTTGGGTTGTGACATCAGGTGTGGAGAGCAGGGCGCGGTGCCCAGCGTACACCATGGCCTGGGTGGGAGCTGCTCCCTCTCCCATCCTCAGCAGGGTCACTGGGGACTGTCCTGCCTCACCCCACTTTGCAGAGGTGACCAGCTTGTTCAGCTGTGTCTTTTTGGACCTTAGTCTCAGGCTGGGGTCTTTGGGAGGATTTTTCCATAGGAAATGAATGCAGTGACTGCAAACCCACCGAGGGCGCTGCAGGTGAGCTCTGGCTGGAGAGCGGCTGGAGACGGGCCAGGAGCTGTGGGAGGCCGGCCTGCGCCCCCGCCCGCGCTAATGAGCCCGCAGAGCCCCCCTCTGCCGGGCGGGGCTGCTGCGAACTGCCTGCCTGCTGAGCTTGGCTCTCTGCTCTCATCTTTCCATGGCAACCAGGGAAAGGGGGACAGGATGTGGCAATCTGCAGAAGCGTGGGCGGGCTGTCTGCAGGCAGTGCAGCTGGGAGGAGAAAACCTGAGGACAGCAGCCCCGACTCCAGCCAGTCGCACGTGGCCTGGGAGCTCCTGGCATAATACCCACATCCTGTCCTCCTGTCTGTCCTGAATAGCAGCAGAGGAAGCTGCCACGGAGGCAAAGCAACGTGCTCACCCCACACAGCTAGTTAAGGGCCATTTGGAGGCTTCTGGGGTGTGGCCTCCTCAGGGAGCCCCTTCACTGGCCTTGGAGGGTCCTGCACCCATGTTTGCATCCAGATTAGGTTGACCGAAGCCCTTGTTGAGACCACAGGACAAAGCCAGTCACGAGTGTGGGACCAGGAAATGCTCTCGGGCTGCATGGGATTTTAGGAGATCCAGGAATCTGAGGACATCCATGCACCCTGCACCATCACGTTAGGTTGGGTTCAATCAGCAATGTTTTAGTAAGGAACTATTAACGGGAAATGGCTTGTTCACGGAGTATTCAAAGTGCCACATTGTAGCGAATCATTGCTGCAGGAAGGAGTTGGGAGGAGAGGAGGGTCACAGGAGTGGACTGCAGAGCGCGGCAGTAGTCTTGGGCCAGGGCTGCCCTCTGGCCTGACCCTGCCTGGCCCCCCGCAGGGAGCTCCTGCCCTGCACAGACCCTGTGTGACCTGCTGCCAGGCAGCCAGCGCTCAAGCTGGCTGAGGCTGCGTGGCTGACTCCAGGCTGGCTTTCTGTGGTTCCCGCCCAGATTCCTAATTCTGCTCATTTGTGCTCCACAGAGAAACGACTGTCCCTCGTTGATCAAGAGCACCCGGGTATGTGAAGTCACCTCCTGTGTGACCCCCAAGGATGGGGCAGGCCTGGTCCCTCTCCCCTTGCTGACCTGGGTCAGGTGGCCTGCAGCGAGGCCTGGCTGCCTACTGAGCCTCAGCATGAGTAAGCCAGAATGTCGTCGTGGGTGGTCAGGCCTAGAGGCTCAGGGGAGTGGCCTCCTGCAGGGGGTGGACTTCAGAAATGGAGGGGAAAGAACACCTCTGGGTGCCAGATGTTCCAACAACAGGAGGCCTGCAGACAGGAGTGTGGAGTTCCACTGTGGGGAAGGGCCAGGGCCACTGGCCTCCCCTCCAGGCACCCAGACTCGCCTGTCTGCTTCGGGAGAGGGATGTCCTGCCTGAAGGGCTTGGAGGCTGGTGGCAAATTGGTGGCGAGGAGGCCCCTTCAGTGGGGACAGCTTTATCTTTAGAGTTCGCAGCTGACGTGTAGCTGGAGCCTCTTGTCCACCAGAGCCTCCTCAGCCAGTGCTCTTGGCCACAACTTTGCTTTGGCAGCACCTGCTGATGGGGCTGCCAGGATCCCAGCGCGTCCTAGACCAGGGTTGTCCTGCAGGCCCTGGGGTTCAGGAGAGGCTGTGTGTGTGGGAACTGCAGGGAGGCAGGTTCCCACAGGACGGCACTTGTGCTGCGCGCCCACCGCACGCTCGGCTGGGCCGAGTGCACGTCCCCTCTCTTTAAAGCTTTGTATTTTACATTTCAGACTGCCTCTCGCCATGACATGAATCTGAGTGTGTGATAATCTGAAGCCTGAAGCCTGGGTAGATTTTTCTTAAAGCTCCATCTGCTTTTTAATTAGTGCAGATTCCTCCAAGATTCTCACACTAATTGCTCATCAGTCTGGGTTCTGGGTGCTCTGAGGGCTGCTTCTGTGCATGTGAGCCACTGCAGCTGGGAAGGGTGCCAAGGCTGGGGTGTCAGCCATGGGCCACCGTAGCCAGGTTCAGCACCAGAGCTCCCTGCTGCTCACTAGGGCCCCACGCAGCAGGTTGATGCTGGGAGTTTACACATGCAGGCACCAAAGCGCACCATTTCCAATTCTGGACTTGCCCTGCCATGTGGCCTGGACCATGCCGAACAGAGTAGAGGGGCTCCTGAGGTCGGTTTCCTGGGGGGTGGGGTCTAGACAAGGGAATGATGGTCCAGGGGGTGGACATTCAGCCATGACCCTTTCCCAGGCCCCCAGAGTGCTGCTGCCTTGGTCACTACAGGTGGTCCTGGGCTCTGCACCTGTGCACTCAGTTCCCCGGTCACTTGGAGGAGGCCAGAGGTGGAGGGCACCCCGGGCGGTGTTAAAGTGGCTCTGCTCTGCTTGCGGTTGTCCTCAGGTAAGTGGCTGCCTGACACAGGACCACGCTCAGAGCTGTACCTGTTGGGGAGAAGGTAGTTCCCACTCGGACACCACCGTGGGGTCCTTCTGGCGCGGCCTCTGAGCCCTTGTGCACAGGGGATCGTGATCTTGTGTGGCTGTGTGTTGGCGATGCTCAGGGGTGTCCTCAGCCCTGCCCTCCTCTTTCCTCCTGGGCCGGTCTCCTGTAGCACACGCATGTTTGGTTGCTTTCATCATGCCTTGCAGGAGCCAGGAGTCCCTGAGTCCCCTGTGGCCCTGGGGTCCGGAACCAGGAGGCAGCGATGCTGGTCCTGATCCTCCTTTCCAGCCTGCCAGGGCCTGGCCCCCAGTTGGCTCAGAACTCTGGCAGGAACAGAAGGTGCCGTTCTCTGTCTTCCCAAACAGCACTGAGTGTGAAAGGCTCATCACGCCAAGCGCCCTTGCCTCCCGGCATCTGGCGCTCACCTTGGGAGCAGCAGTTCCTGCGGTATCCATCTGCGTGTCCAGTGATTCGCTCTTGTGACCACACTCGTCGCGGCAGCTGTGGTACCGACTGGCTGGCGGGAGGAGTCCTCCCAGTGCCGCCTCCTCTGCCTCCCTCCGTGCTGTCCAGCAGAGGTCTGCAGCCTGGCCAGGCTCGGCCACCCTGGGGCTGGTGCCCTCTGACAGGTGCCCTTCCTTCACGTCCCCATGTGTCACGTGGCTCTGTCGGCAGGTTGACCTCGCTGAGGTGGATCTGCTGACCAGCTGCTGTCCTGGGGGGATACTTGAGGATGCCTGGTCTCTTCAGAACAGCTTCCTCCCCCCTTGGCCTCTGGGTGGCCTCTGGTCGGCTTCGTGTGGAGCTGGGCAGAGTCGTGTGGGAGGGGCTACTCTGTTCCCTTCTTGCAGCCCTGAGCCCACCCTGGCCATCTGTTCTGAGGGCCTGGGGCCGGGGCCTCGCAGGCTCAGCCTCTTCCCTGGAAGCCAGTGGACAGGGGGTTTCTACCAGAGGACCGTGCGCGGGAGGGTTCCAGGCTGAGCTGGAGAGGGTCCCAGAGTCCAGAGTCCTGTGCTGGCCTCACCACGCCACCTCACCTCAGGCGCTCCCCCTGCCACCTGCCTACACCGGCCTCTGCCCCAGCCCCACTGTCCACTTCCACAGGCCCTGTCCGCCCACCACAGGCCCCATGTGTCCACCCATGTCCACAACCTTGCTGTTACCTGGCACCCCAGCACCACCCCTCTTCCTCACACACACACTCACACACTCACATTCACACACTCTCTTAGACTCATACACACTCACACACACTCACACACTCTTACACATTCACATTTACTCACACACACACACATGCTGACACACACACTCACACACACTCTCACACATTCACATTTACTCACACACACTCACACACTCACATGCTGACACACACACTCACACACACTCTTACACATTCACATTTACTCACACACACTCACATGCTGACACACACACTCACACACTCTTACACATTCACATTTACTCACACACACACGCTGACACACACACACTCTTACACATTCACATTTACTCACACACACTCACATGCTGACACACACACTCACACACACTCTTACACATTCACATTTACACACACACTCACACACACTCACATTCACACACTCTCTGACTCATACACACACTCACACACACTCACACACACTCTTACACATTCACATTTACACACACACTCACACGCTGACACACACACACTTACACATTCACATTTACTTACACACACTCAAACACACTCACATGCTGACACACACTCACACACACTCTTACACATTCACATTCACACACACACTCACATGCTGACAAACACACACATTCACACACTCATACATACACACACTCTCACACACACTCACACACTCATCCATACACACTCACATTCACACACACTCTCAGACTCATGCATACACACACTCACACACACTCTTACACATTCACATTTACTGACACACGCTGACAAACACACTCACACACTCACACACACTCATCCACACACACATACACACCCACACACTCACACTCTTACACACCCCTACACATTCATATCCACACACACCCACACACTCATGCACACACACTCACACACACACTCTTACACATTCACATTTACACACACACACTGATGAACACACACTCACACACTCATATATACACTCACACACACACATACACACTCACATTCACACACATGCACACATTCACATACTCACACACATACACTCATACACACACTGACAAACACACTCTTTCACATATACACACTCACACTCTCATATACTCACTCTCCTACGCAAACATTCACACACACACTCACACACACACTCATACACACTCACACTCACACACTCTTACACATTCATATTTACACACTCACACACATACTCACATAGACACACTGACAAATACATACATTCACACACACATACATACACACACGCACACATTCACATACTCACACACACATACACTCATACACACTCACACTCACACACTCTTACACATTCACATTTACACATACACACACACTGACAAATACATACATTCACACACACATACACACATTCACATTTACACATTCACACATACACTCACACACACACACTGACAAATACATACATTCACACACACTCATACATACGCACATGCACACATTCACATACTCACACACTCACACACATACACTCATACACACACTGACAAACACACTCACACTCACACACTGACAAACACACACATGCACACACTCATTCTCACACACATTCACACACATGCACACATTCACATACACACACTCATGCACTCACACACGGTCACACACACTCAGACACATACACTCATACACACACACCAACAAACACACTCTCACACACTCACACCCACACAGGTACATGTGTTACACATTGTCTCTGCATCGTGACCCTCTCCAAATGCATATGTTGAAGCTTAAATCCTCAGTGCAACTGAACCTGGAGGTGGGTCTTCAGAGGACATTAAGGTCGAGGGGACACAAGGTGAGCACTCATCCTGCATGACTGTAAGAGGAGGAGAAGGCCAGAGTCATTATGCACAGAGGAAGGGCCCCGTGTGGACCAGTGAGAAGGTGGCCACCTGCACTCAGGAGGGCACTTGTCAGATTTTGATTGAGACTCACCTCCTCACAGAGCTGCTGGCCATTTGTGTATCCTCAGTGGACAGGTGACTATTCAGGCCCTCACTCAGTTTTACACCCAGGCTGTGTTTTAAAGTAACTATTGACTGGGACGACTTCTTCACGTCTCTGAAGATCACCCTTTGTCAGACGTATTTGCACGTTTTCTCCCGTTCCGCAGGTCCAGTTTTCGTGACGTGAAGGTTTCCTCTGTTGTGTAGACATTTTTCCGTTTGACGTAGTTCTGCTTCTTTGCTTATTTCTGTTGCCTGTGCTTTTGGTGTTATAGTGCTGATTTCCTGATTAGTCTTCATGGCTTATTTATGTCTAGGAATCCACTGTTTCTTCCAGTCTATCTTGGTTTGTTAGTGTGTTGTTCCTAGTAGTTTATGATAATCCTCTTCCATTCTTTGTTAGCAGATGTAATGTCTTTTCTTTAATTTCTGATTTATTTGAGTCCTTCTCCCTCTTTCTTATTTTAACAAATGCTCTTTCAATTTCCTTTATCCTCAAAAAAAGCTTTATTAGTTTTGTTCATTTTTTTCTATTCCAATTATTTCTGCTCTAATCTTTATTATTTCCTTCCTTCTGTTAACTTAGGGTTCTGTTCTTTTTATTACACTTGGAAGTGTACAATTAAGTTTCTTATTTGGGATCTTTTTCCTTACCTAATGTGTTTTCACCATGAACCTTCCTCTTACTACTGCTTTGGCTGCATCTTATAAGCTTTGGAATGATTTGTTTCCATTTTCATTTTCAAGACTTATTTTATTTCCCTTTGATTTCTTCTTGGATTTGATGATTGTTCAAGGTGTGCTATTTAATTTCTACATATTTGTGAATTTTCCAGTTTTACTTTTGCTACTGATTTATTGTTTGATTTCACTGTAGTAAAAAAAGATATTTGCTATGATTACAATCTTAAATTCAGTAAGACTTGTTTTTGAGCAAACATCAATTATTCTGGGGAAAAAAAATCCATGTATAGTTACTAAGAAAGTGTGTTCTACTGTTGTGGGGTGGAAGGTTCTGTGTGAGCCAGTGTCCATGGTCTGTGTTCTGATTCAAGCCCCTCTTGTCTTATTGACTTGTCTGAACATTCTGTCCACTATTAACAGCAGGACTTGAGAGGGCCTAGTCCTGTTGCATTACTAGTTCTTCAGTTTTGTTGTATATCTTTATATGCTCCCATGTTGGGTGCACAGATATGTTAAGAGTTATAGCTTCCTGTTGGCTCGGCCCTTTTATCATACAGGGTCTGCCTCATGGTCTTTTTTTTTTTTTTTTTTAATATTTATTTTTTAGTTGTAGGTGGACACAATAGCTTTATTTTATTTTTTTTATGTGGTGCTGAGGATCGAACCCAGTGCCTCCCGCGTGCTAGGCGAGCACGCTACCACTGCGCCATAACCCCAGCCCCCTCATGGTCTTTTTGACACAAGGTTCACATGTGCAGCATAAACAGCCACTGAGCTCGCTTGTCACCCTTCGCTGTCAGGCGGTGTGTCTTCAACATGAAGTGAGTTTCTGTGCACAGCGTGGAGTTGCGTCTGTGTGGCTGTTCCAGGCCTCTGTGTCATCTGCACTGCTGTCCCCTCTTGGCCACTCCACATTTACCGTTTGTGGCTAAAGTGCTCGTGGGTGGTGAGGCCCGCAGCTGACCCCGCTGTGTGCTCTCTGTTGGTTCTGTAGTGGTTCTTTCCTTTTCTCTCTTGCTGTCTTTCTCAGCACTTGGTTGGATATTTGTATTACATACTGATTCCTTTTTTTTCTTTTGTGTAACTTCTATGTGTACATTTTTCTTTTGGCATGTTTACCTTGGGACCTACAAAAAAACCTTAAGGACAGGGAAGTCTAGCTGGGCTTGATTGCATATAACCCTCTATGCTTTACCTCCCACCCTGGGTCGCTGTCATAATTTATATTACTGATATTCTTTATTTTCCAGTGGTTTTGAAAGTCACAGTTATTTTATTGGGTTTGCACTTGAGCTTTTATACCAGATTCAGAGTGACCTGCCCATCGCCATCACAGCAGGGCAGGGTTCAGGTTGGTCTGATGGCACGCCCTTGTCAGCTGGGCTTGGCTTTCTGTGCTGTCCTGCTGCTGATCTGCATTCTCCTGTTCTCCCTGAAGCCCTCCCTCGAGGGCAGACCCAGTGCTGATGAACTGCTGTGGCTTCTGCTTCCCTGGGAAGGTGCTGGACCTCTGCTCTGCCTTGGGAAGATGGCTTCGGCAGGGAGGGGTTTTGAGGTGGCTAGCACTCCTTTTCCTTGTCTTCCAGCACTTTCACAGTACCGTCCTACTTCTATCTGGACCATGAGGTTTCTGCTGAAAAACCCTTGATGCTCTTAGGGAGATTCCCATGTATGTGAAAACGCTTTTCTCTTGATGCTTTCAAAATTGCCTCTGCCTTTTTGACTTTTTCATCTTGTTTGATGGTTTTTGGGCTTCCTGGATCTGGGTATTCATTTCTTCCCCAAACCTGGGGAGCTTTCACTCATTATTTCTCAGAATAAGCATTGGTTCTTTTTCTCCTCCATTAGAACTTTAGTAATGCATGTGGGTCTGCCAGGTGATAACTCACAAATTCCTTACTCTTTCTTCAACTTTCTTCCTTCTTCCTTCTTTCTTTTTTCCCCACTTCCTTACTCTTCTGACTGAAGTGACCCCCACTGTAGGGCCCTTCCTCCTACTCCAGTGGCTGAGAATGGAGCTACGTGGGGGCAGCCTCTTCTCAAAGTACAATACATGCCCCATCACACAGAAGGATTTCAGAGACAGATCCAAGAAACCCCCAAATACCAAACAAGGTAGACCAAAAGAAGTCCATGTCAAGACACGTTAAAATCAAACTGTCAAAATCAAAGACAAAGGATGATTTTGGAGGTATCAGCAGAAAAGTGGTTTTTCACATACTTGGGAAACTCTGTAAGAGTGTCAGAAGATTTTTCAGCAGAAAACTTATAGTCCTGGGTCCTTTGGGGCAGGACCAAGGTGAGGGAGGAAGGTTCTTCCTGCTGTGAGGGGTGTGACTGGGAAGATGAAGTTCTAGGGTCCAGCCAGTCCAGTGTGGAGCTGCCTGTGGCAGGTAACTCCTTGACTAGGCCCAGGGCATGATTTACAGTTTTGTTCTAGGCTTGGTTGATTGAGACTGGGTCTTAAGTCCCCATTCTAACACTTAGTTATTGTTATCCTTTTAATAAATACTTTTCCAGGTCGTGGCAGCTAGAGTTGGTCTGGCCATTTGCCACTAGGAGGCCTGAAGGGTCCTGGTGCTCCTATTTGCCCTCGTACCCTTACACTGCTCTCTCAGAGAACAGCGCAGGACCTCTGGGGACTATAGCAAGACCTCACCATTGCCTGGGTTCTCCCCCATTCAGTATAAAATTCAACCTGCTCGCCTTGAATCACAGCCCTGCAGGTCCCCATTTCACCCGATTTTTAAATTTCATTTAATAGCACTACCTATTTTTTAGTTTAATTTTTAAATTATTTATTTATTTAGCAAAAATAAGTTGAGATCCTACTGGATGCTGGACTCCACGTGATGTCCCCGGAACATGCAGAGCACATTCTCATTTCACATTGATGTTCTCTGGATTATTCTGACTTCCACACAGCTGGGTTCTTCCTTACAGCTGATCTTTGACTGAATGTAAATCCTCAGAGAGAGCTTTCTTGACCAGGGATTTAACATAAACACCAAGGTGTTCTCACTGAGACCCTAGTCCTATCCCGCTCTGGCTGACGCTGGGATATCAGATTTGTGCTTCTGAGCCTGATTCCCCCTCAGTCTTCTCTTTGAACTCTCTACTCAGCACTTAGCACTACCTATTTTTAAAAATTCTTACCATGTAAGCACTTGTTTGTTTATTATCCGATTTTTGCACCTCGGGGATAAGCTGTTCTGAATTCACATGGAATCATCAGCACAGGGAACATCGGCTAGAAGGAAGCAGGTGGCTGCCACGGGGGTCCCTCTGCCTCCCGCCTGCCTCACCTCTGCATGCGGTGCCTGCGGGAGTGTGGCCCTGTGGCCTTCTTGGGCTGCCCGGCCTGGCTCCCCTGTGCCTCTCTCGGCATTCCATCTCCTGACCTCCCCTCTGGCCTGCTTCGTCCAGCACCCCTGCAAGGCCTCCTCACTGCTGCCTCTCTTCCTCCCGCTCTTTGTGTTATGGCTTTCTAACTCTTAGAAGCTTCCTTCACGGTTTCATTGGAGTTTAAAGGAAAGGGAGATAAAAGCGGGTATCCCTCTTTCTTGTCAAACTGGAGCCCTAATGAATTTGTTTTATGAGTGGGAGGCCAGGTTTCCAGGACGGGGCTCAGGCCACCAGTGTGGAGCTGGCCACTGTCTATCCAGGCTCCTGCCTCAGGCGGATCATGTTCTAGAGCGTCCTGCTCCTCATGCACTGCTAGAGGCCACAGTGGAATCAGACTCATACCCAGAGCAGCCAGTGCTGACTTCCAGAGAAAGCTTTCCACTCAGCATGTGTGTGGAGAGCTGGCCCTGGGCAGGTGCGCGCAAACAGCCCGTGGACACACAGGAGCGGCCCCTGCCTGCCCGCTTCTCACGTGCTTGCCATGTGGAGAACCGGGTCAGGTCTGCCTTGCAGACATCCAAGTGTCACTGTTGCCATTTGATTACAGACTGTCACTGTAGGACAGGATCAGAGAAGCATTAGAAGAGGGACTTTTCAGATAACTTCCAGAGAGTCTATTTTGGAAACTGGACCTCAACCTGGGTATCATCCTGGTTCTCCACAAATGCAGCAGGACAGGTGGCTGGAGTACCATCGCAGAACTCCCTCTGCACCCCTTCCTTGGACTGGAGTTGGGGTGCCCCTGGGACCCGTGGGGAGGAGGACTCTCCTCACTTCTCTGCTCCCTGGTGCGGCTGCTCCCCAGCAGTTAGAGGAAGTCCGAGCCTCCCTTCTCCATGTTCTTTCTGTCTGGGCTGCAGCTGCTCACACAGGAAGGAGGCATGGCCTGGATATCTGCTTCCCAAGGTCACTGGGTGACGCAGCAGGAAGCTGAGGCCCGCTGGGCGGATGTAAGCATCCATGCTATCCAGAGCACCATCCCGTTAGCCCCCTGACTGGGGCTTGGGGCCTGTACTAGAGCTCCATATAAATGGACCTCCCCTTGAAATAATGAAGAGAGGGAAAGCCACTTCCCACACCGTGGCGGATCCCACATGGTGGGGGTTTGGGAAAGGCAGTAATCTTCTCAGGACCCCTGAGCCCCGTCTGCCTGGCTTTGATCTGTGTAGAGCTTGGCTCTCAATTCTTACTTGGATGTAGAAGAAAAAAATGTTTTCAAGGTCATTCACGTTATTCTAGATGACATAATCAAAGCCTTCTCAGGTACATTCCATATGATTACAACGGGGCGTAATAAGACACAGGGACAGGGACAAGGGGCCTGGGACTGGTGACGTCCTCCAATCTGTAACAGTGGCAGCACCTGTATTTTCCCTCAGACCAGGATAGTGCCATTAGCTGAGCTGCAGAATCACTAAAATGCAGACTCCTGTTGCTGTCCCCTGGAGCCGGTCCACTGGTGATATTTCTGTTGTCAGAGTGTTCGAGAGGCCGTCTCATCTGGGTCTGGACATGTGTGGAGAGCACACAGAGTCCTTCAGTAGGCCTGCCCTGAGGAGGGTGCAGGCTTGCTCAGCATTTCCCAGGGAAGGACATGAGCTCATGCCTCGGGGTCTATTTTGGCTTTCAGGACCAAAGAAGCATGCGCTGTCTCAGGGGCACCAAGGGTGGAAGTTTGGGCGCTCCTCAAGTGTGCCACTTTATCAGGCAGTGAAGCCTAGGAAGCGAGGTTGTACTAGCTGGTCTCCGGCATCCTTTCTAAGCCTGTATCGCATACAGAGCTCTTGACACTAGGCTCTAAATTAGATGCAGAGTATACAACATGCTTTCTCATCTCCAAGGGCAGTGCCAGGGAGCCCAGCCCCCTCATTAGCACTTGCTCCAAGGGTTAGGTAGCTGGGCGCATCCTCTAGGGCTCCCATCCTCAAATTTATCAGAAGCTCTTGAAACAGAAGTTATTTTACTTTCTATTTTTTATTGGTCCCATAAAACCCCTTCGAGTGCTGTGTGGCCCAAAAGGAATGCAGAGAGCTGAATCCACGGATCATGTCGGGGTGTGGTGACCACGTGGACCTGCTCCCTCTCGCGCTACTTGCCTGAATATCGAGGCCTCACATGGGGCGGACACTGCTGAGCTCACTTCAGCCCAATCAACAACTGGGCATGGTATGGTTAGCGTCCTGTGTGACCAACCACTCCAAAGATCAGGGCCTAAAACAGAAGCCTTTAGACAGATGCTTTTCGACATCAGGAAAGGGCTGCGGGCTGGTAAGCCCTCAGTTCAGCCCCTGAGCGCACCTGGCCCTGAGCGCGGCACTCAGCACCCTGAGGTCTCATGATTCCCCTGTGATCCTGGGGCTGACAGGGGCCAGCACCGTGGGAGAGGCTCGTGTGGATTGCATACAGCTGGCCCGAGAAACCCGTAGAGTTCCGAACTCAATGTACAGTTTCTATCAGATACATATGGCCTCCACACTGTGGTAAAGCTGAGCAATCGACGTGCAAATAGCACAAGTCAGGGACGTCTGTATCTCAAGCTTCTGTGGGTCAGGAACCCAAGGCTGCTCACTGGGTCCCCTTGATTGGGGCACAGGCTGCAGTGCTCCCCAGGGAGCCCAGGGAGGACCCTTCAGCCCTGGAGGCCTCAGGTGCTGGTTGGCTGCTGCCAGGGTTCCTGAGCCTCTGGCTCCCACAAGGCTGCTCATGAGAGCAGCAGGCTTGACCCAAGAAGACCCTGGAAGGCCCAGCTGGTGAGGAAGATCCAGAGCAGGGTCTTCTTGTGACCTAATCTCAGGCGTGGCACCTGCTCGCTCTGGTCTATCTTAGAACTGAATCACCAGGCCCAGCCTACGTGCAAGGCACGTGGAACCAGAGGGGCACAGACACCAGTTGTGGAGACGGTGACCTGTCACTGCATCAGCAGCTGGGATCACCCAGCGGAGGGCATCTTTGTACTTGGCCCTGAGTAATTAGTGACCACTCAGTACAGGAAGCAGGGAGGTCAGCACGTTTATTCTGATAAGGTGTCAGGAGCACTGCAGGTATTTAGAAAGCTGGGGCACAGGGAAAGGATGAACCAGCTCTGCTGCCACAGGGTGGCAAGAGGGGGACTTCCTGGAGGAGAGGCGCACAGATGACGGGAAGGTAAAGAGCCCTATCCCAGCCCCGGAAGGATGGCTGCAGCAGGCAGCTCTGGAGTTTGCAGGCTCCGTTTTCCCTGGAGAACGTCCCAGAGGAGTGACCGCGGGTCGCATGCCGGGCCGCCTGCACTCTGGCAGCAGTGCTGATGTTAAGTAAACAAGGGCTTCGTCTCAGTGTCTCGCTGCAGCCAGCCTGCAGCACGTGCTTGCCAAAACGCCCTTGTAAACATCAAGTTCTGAGGAAGTGCAGGGAATCGTGTTGATCAGACCCCGGGAGCACTCAGGCACAGGGCTGTTTATTGAAAATATCGACAGGATGAAGAAAACCATTGGAGTGTTCATTCCTCGGGGTTTTCTGGGACGCCACTGGGGATGTGAGGGCCAGTTTGACGCTGGGATGGGTTGACAGATCAAGGATGCCAGCGTGATGGGAGGTGTGGGCTGTGGGACTCTGATCAGCAGACTTTGGGAGGAAAACACCCTCAGGAGGTCACTCTGGTCCTGGTGAGCTGGGCTGTTTTCTTACCCAGGAGGGGGTGACAGTGGCTAGCTGATACAGAAAGGGCCACTCAGATGCAGCCCTGCAGGGGCTTCAGGGAGGTGGGCTCTGGGGCTGAGCTGCACACACTGGGGAGGCATGTTCGGGCTCAGCAGGGCCCCCTGGACTTCCCAGGGCTGGTCCGGCTCCACCCCACGTAATTGCGGGAGCCCACAGCCTGGCTTCCCCCAGGCCCTGCTCCTGAGCCTGGAGGCTGCACTTCTTACAACCAGGGCACAGATAGGCGCTTGGCGAATCCACTGGGAATCTGCAGCCCAGCTGGTCTCTGGATGGAGCCTTCGCTGTGAGGTCAGGCACGTGCAGTGTGGAGGACAGGCTCCCAGTCAGACCCTGGCTTTGACTCCACCAGCCACTTCCTGGAGTCTGACTCTGGGCAAGAGCCATCGTCATGCTGGTGTGGAAAAGTGGCCGGAAGGGTGGACCTGCTTAGCACTGTGGGAGCTCTGTGCCCCCTGTGGAGCTTGGCTAGTGCTGGCTCCGAGGTCCTCAGTGACGGGCAGCATTTCTGCTCCGGGGGTGTTAACAGTGTAGAAATGAGCCTTCTCGCATGTGGAGAGTCTTGGGAAAGCTCTGGGGGAGTCCCAGGGGCAGCAAATGTGGCAGGGCACTCCTGGCCAGAGTACCCAGCTGCTCTGTCTGTCTGCGTGGCCCTCTCTCCCCAGGGTGTGGGTGGCAGGAGAAGGCAGCCCACCAGCACAGACCTCTCCCTGCCCTAGTGCAGCCACTCAGAGAATCTGATGTGATCCCTGCCAGGTGAGCCCCTCCAGGCGCAGTCTAAGGCCCTGGTCCTGGAGGTCCACTTCCCTGAAGAGGAGCTGCTCTGAGAAGCAAGCACCCTGCGGAGCTGGGCCCACGCGCAGGGTCTACTGCACGACTGGGTGCGATTCCAGCCGTGACCCTGCAGTGCACACCATCTGGGGGGACGTGAGGAGCAGGTGGGGAGCATCGCTGGGTCAGGTTCCGCTGAGGCATTTCCATGGGAGAACCTTTGTGACTTCTTTGAAAATTCTCTAAAATTAGCTTCTTTATGACAAAAGAATGTTTCTTAAAACCTGAACGTTTCAAGAAATATGCAGAGAAGACGTTTGTAGAAGTAGTTGATTTGTGCAAAGCTGTGGGACGTATTATGACTCTACTTGAGGAATGTGGTATGACCTTGAGAGCGAGGGCAACAGTAGCTGAACAAGGTGTCAGAGAAGAGTCAGCACCAACTGAGAGAAGCCACCTTGAAAGGGCTTGTGCAGGAGGCCAGGCCACCTGCCCGTGCGAGGCGGTTCCTGGGTTCCTGGGGAGGGTGAACCTGGGTCCGTGGGAAGTAGCTGCCGTCTGTGCTCCTGGCTAGGGCTCCGCCCCTCTCTGTGGGTGCTCCCCTCTGGCAGTGCCCTGGGGATCTTGCCTTCCTTGCTGTTCCCAAGGCATTTCACCTGGGATAACAGGTCCCCTGGGACCACGCCCTGGCAGTGCTGCCTCCCCACCTCTGACAGCTTACCCCTGCCTTCACGAGGCCCCGGCACTGCTTCTGACGACTCTAGGACATCTGTGCCTTTTCAGCCAGGCTGCTCCTTTACCTGCTGGGTGCTGTCTGCTGGGTATGGCAGCTCGTCAGGTGGCTCTCTCTGGTGTGCTGGCGGTTGCTCTGTGGGTGCTTGGGAGCTCTGGCCCTGAGAACCAGAGTGTGTTGGTGACAGAGGGTGGAGGGGCCTCTCCTAGGTCTCACGGAGGCCTGGTGGAGTCACTCTTGTGTGTTTTGCTTTTGTTTTCTCTCCACACCTAGGACTTGCCTTCTGACATGTTGGTCTGGGAGGCTCTCTTCCTGGAGATATGTTTAATCCACAGCATCACTGAGCTCATCTCTGACGCCTTCTTTCAGCATGGTGTCTCTCCCTGGAGGGCCTTGGCTCCTGGTGCAAGCAGGATTGGGGAGGCCCAACATGCCCAGGTGTGTCTCAACCCCAGGGACACAGTGGCTTGACTCAGCTGGGTGTCCTGCCAAGTGGCTGTGGCTGACAGCAACTGGACTTTGCGTCCAGGTGTGGGCTGCCCCTTCTGTACACTGCCTGACTCTCAAGTCCAAGGTTGATGGAGCACTTATTGGGCATCTGCTACCTGCTGGGCCTGGCTGGGTCACTTTCATATTGGCTACCTCAACCCAGTTTCCATATTGGAGCTTCTATTTTCATCATCATATATACATCATATTTCATCAACATCTTCATCATTGGGAGACGAGATTCAGGGTGGTCAGGCTGTCCGATTGGTAGACTAGCGGGTGTGGTGACATGCTCAGATAATCAGGGTCTAAGTGACAGGGCCGCGCGCACCCTGCCAATGCTGTTTGCAGCCAGTGTGGCATCGACCCCAGACCCTCCCACCAGAGCCGGGACATCTCCCTGGGTGCTTCCTGCCCACCAGGCCACCCGCCAGTGTGCCGGCCCCACCTGAGGTGCAGGGCTGCCAGCCCTTCTCCCTGCCTGCCCCATCAGGCCCCGTCTCGGCTCCTGTGGCGGCTTTGGGTACCTCTTCTGCTTCCGTGCAGCTGTGGTCCCTAACAAATGAGACCATGTCCCCCTCTGCCTGAAAATCCTCGCTGACTCCCCCTCGCTCCAGGTCAAAGGTCAGCTCTGACAGCTGCGTCCCCTGGCTCGCCCACGCCTGCGGGTCACCCCTGCCCAGGCCTGTCTTCCGTGCCGGGCCCTCTCCGCCCCCACCCTGCTCACAGCTGAGCTGTGCCTTTGCTGCCACCCCAGCTAGTCACATGGTGGTGTTGCAGAGCCCATGTCACCCCCAGAGATGTCACCTCCTGAGGCAATGTCACCCTCAGAAGCAATGTCAGCCACCAGAGATGTCACCCCTTGAGAAGATGTCACTCCCAGAGGAAATGTCAACCCCAGAGATGCAGGCATCCCCAGAGACAGTGGCACCCTCAGAGATGTCACTTCCAGAGGTGATGTCCCTCCCAGAATCAATGTCACCCTCCAGAAGAGTTGTCAGTTCCCAGAGGTGATGTCATCCCCAGAGAAGATGTCACCTCCCAAAGTTATGTCAGCTCCCAGAGGAGATGTCACTCCACGTCACCCCTAGAGGTAATGACACCTCCTGAGGGGATGTCAGCACCCAGAGGTGATGACCCCCCAAGGAGTTCTCAGCCTCAGACTTCCCTTGAGGAAGAGGGGCACTCTTGCTCTACCTGGACCGTGGAGAGTGTGGCCCCATGGAAGTTCTTCTCCTCCTCTCAGTAGGGAGTCACAGGGGTTGTCCACATGCTCAGGATGGTGGCTGCAGCTAGACGTGGCCGTAGTCTCAGAGTAGACCCTGGGCAGGAATCCCCTGGGCCCCGCCTGTGGCCACCCATCCTGGAAGTGACAGGAACTCTGCCTGGTGGGGTCTGGGCCACAGGACCACCCCAGGGCAGGCCTGAGAGTGCATGGGGGTGGTGGCTAAAGGGAGAAGGATGAGACTGAAGAGCAGGGGCTGGGCTGGGGACACTGGGTGCTGCACAGGCCCCTGTGCACTCTCCAGGAGCTGCGGTGGATGGCCGTCCCTGTATTTCCTGTCCACTCCCCACTGAGGGGTCTCGTGTTCTTTCTGGAAAGCCAGGATTCAGCCGACACGGTAAATGCCTGTGGAGTGAATGAGGGGTACAAGCCCCATGTGAAGAACAGGGTTCCAGCCCAAGCTCTTGGCCCACAGCCGACGTCCCAGTGCCTGCACACCAGGCAGATGCTCCCGGAAGCTCTTGCTCCTGAGGGCGCCCAGGTGTAGGCTCAGAGTGCTGCAGGCTTCTGTGAGTCTGCTAGCAGGTCTCCCCGGCCTGTCCCCACTCGTGCTGTCCTCAGCACAGGACAGCACATGGCAGCGCAGGGCCAGGTTGGAACGGCAGGAGAATGAGTCCATCCAGGAGCCCCTGGAGCCAGGGCTTCGGGCACCATGGAGCTCAGGGGCATTGACTGGGCCCCATCACCTCTGGCACTGCCTCTCCCTTCAGCTGTGGGACATTCTTCAGTTAATCCTGTCATCGAGGTCCCTCTCTCGTGGGCCGAGTAGGAGACGAGGTCTGCAGCTCACTCTTACACATGGTTCTGCTTACAACACAAGTGGACAGTGTTTCCCAGCCTCCCAGCCAGTGAGGTGAGACCCTGTGACTTCATGCTGGCTCACAGGACATGGCAAAACCACTGTCCTGTGGGCCCTGCTGGGACAGTTCACATGTCCCCATCCAGGGCCCTGAGTGTTCACGCCTGCTGGCCTGCTGACCCTCCAGGGTCTGTTACATGGGCCTGAGACATTTTTACGGCCTGAGACGTTGTGCTGCTGGTGGTTTAGTTGTTAGGATACCCTACCTGAAACACCAGAAGGCCAAACACTTTTTCTCTTATTCTTATATTACACCACAGTATTTTTACTTGATTTTATATACTGTCTATCAGAATTGAATGAAGTTGATTGTTTTCCTATATTTTTCTTTTGTAAGGTTTCTCTTTTGTAAGGTTTCTGCTCTGCAGGTTCCTCCTCTCCCTCCCATGCTACTGAATTCGTAGTTGGAGAGAGATGCAGATTAGACGCTGTGGAAGCAGAGGTAACGGACTGGATTGAGCCACATGATGACACCATGCGTGTAGCACAAACAACAACTTTGACAATCTGATGTCGTTCATCATTACCCGACTCCGACTTCTTCTTCACCTTTTCCCCACTTCCATCTACCAGGCGAGTTCTCCGCTGTGTGGAGAACTGGAAATCTCCTCCGATAATCTTGGGGATGTGGAGGGTCGATTGGTGCAGTGCTCACCTCTTGTCCTCGACTTATCATGGTTGTCCATGTAGCAGCACAGGACACTGAGATGCGTGATGAACACAGGGAGCTGCACCTGCCTGGAGGGGCTCGATGGGGACCGGGGCTGACTGGCCCTCTGTGGGGTTTGGACCTGGAATTTTTGCCGTGATTGGACTTTGCTCATTTCCTCCTCTTCAGGTGACCAGTCCTTTGCCCTGCAGTCCAGAGGCAATTATTCACAGCTGCCTTTTACTATCATGTGTGTAATTTGGAAAATAAATGTGGCCCCACTGGCTCCCAGCCTCAGCCTGCATCTGACCCACCTGTAGCCATGCAGAATCCTGTGTCCACCACCCAGTCAAGCCAGCGCTGGGAGATGCTGCAGGAACGTCAGCATCACTTCCCACAGGGATGCATGATACAAGGTCATGGTGGTCCAGTGGAGGACAGCTGGCTGCCGAGGTCTGGGTGAGCAGCTGGAGGATCTGGGTAAGCCGCTGCCTGTGACCTCGTGACCATGCTCCCTGTGCGCCCCCTCCATCCATGGAGTGCTGTGGGCTTTCAAGCCATCACGCCAGAGATCACACAAGGGGACTCCAGGAAAATCCTATTCCTAGGATGTTCAGTAAAGAGAAACCACAAAAAGGTGACTTTTTGGTGTGCACTCATCAATAGTGCTTAAAGGGCAACTGAGTGAACAGAAATATAGGAATACACACCTCTGGCTATTTGCAGATATCACCTGGAAATAATACACGTGTGCCTGTCCATGTACTTGTACACACCTGGACCTAAACTGCGAGTTATTCACAAAGGACTAGCAATGTCCTCACCCACTTCCAGAGGCTGGCATCTCTGAAAGGACCCCGTTACCAGCAGCCTTGTACTTCAAAACCCAGCACCTTGTTCTGTGAAGCTCAGGCTCAGGGTCTCCCAACATAATTAATTGGAATAATGGCATAAAAGATGATAAAAACTATAAAAGTTCAAGTGTAAGTGTTAATGTGATAATTAAACTTATTAATTAAAAATATTTCAGCTGAGTATGGTGGCACACGCCTGTAATCTCAGTGTCTAGGGAGTCTGAGGCAGGAGTATCACAAGCTTGAGGCCACAAGCTGGGCAACTTCATGAGACCCTGAATTAAAATAAAAAAAATAAATGGGGCTGGGGATGTAGCTCAGTGGTAGAGTGCCCCTGGGTTCAATTCCTGGGACCAAAAAAATTAGGGAATCATTTAGTTCCTAATCCAAAGGTCGGAAGCTGGAAAGTGGGGGGGATCTGAGGGGCCTGGCATCCTCGTTGTTCAGGTCACCTAGGGGACAAGTGAGAGCACCTGTCCCTCCCATGTGTCCAAAGTATTCTTGCCCAAGAGTACCTGATAGAGACCATGGCCTCCAGGGCAAGCACAGGTGACACTCAGACCTGCTGAGTCGTCCCAGAGCGGGAATGGAAGGGCTGACACACCTGGGACGGGGTCAGCAGCCCCGTCAGTGAAGGGCAGGCAGCGTGCTGTAGGCCTGTGGCCTCAGCGTCTCTCCCGGACTGCAGTGTGAAGCGGCGCCCAAGGCCAGGTAGACGGCAGCAGCCTGCGTTCCAGGAGGGCTTTGTTGAGAAGGGCAGGCAGTTCCCACTTCGCCCACTCGGATCTAAAGGGATCCCTCCTGCTAGCTGAGGGTTTAGAGAGCTTTCTAAGTGCTGCCCAGGCACACGCTCACCTCACTCTGTCACAGCTGTCTGAAAATCCAGGCCTCAGTCTCCTGAGTGAACTGCACTGGTTATCAGCTAGCTAGTGGAAGAGACAGTGCTCAGACCGGGCAGGTCAAAGAGTTTTCAAAAGAGCAAGGATTCGATTTGCATATTAGGTCTGTGGACTTCAGGTAAAGACGAGAGCCTGGGTGGGGGATGGTGCGAGGGTGGTCACAGGGAGCTGTAGGAGATGGCCACTTTCCAACCTGTGCCATGACCGAGGGGTGGAGGAAGGAGGAGGTGGTTCTGGGTGCAAGGAGCCGACTGGTGGGGTCTGTGGTGTCCTCCAGGCTGGGAATTTCAGTCCCTGGAAGGAATTCTGCTTTCGGCAATTGCAGATTCTTCTCCTGAGGCAACAGTCCGGCCCTCTCCCCCAGACCTCTCCAAGGGAAGTCCTCGCCCAGGCTCTTCCTGTGGAGGGTCTTCTGCAGCCCTCACATCCTGCCCGCCCTCCTGTCCTGTTTCCCGCACATGGTGGGTGGCTGCAGGCATGGCGCCTCCCTCCCTCTGGCCGTGGTGCCAGCCGTACAGATGCGCCTCACTGCTCCTGCATCTAAACAAATCAGATGGCTCCGTCTGAGGATGATGGTGCCTGGCCCTGCTGCTGCCCGAGCATCCTCCTAAAGAGGCAAGAGGGCAGAGGCCCTGGGACTTGAGCAACTCTCCTGAGGACGCAGCAAGAGGAGTGAGGTCTGCAGAGACCTTCCAACTTCAGTCCTGGCTACTTGTTCCCTCCAGCTCTGGGCTGCACGGTGTCTCAGGATGAACTATAGCCCAGCCCTGACCAGGACCCGCTCCTTCCGAGGGGCCTTGCGAGCACTGAGCCTGGACCTCTGCTTGTCATCACAGCACCTGAGGAGAGGCCACCGTGTTCTCCCAGCCTGGCTTGGAGTCTGCAGCCTTTTAGGATCGTGCACCCAGTGGAGCTCCTCCAGCCCAGATGTACACCACAGGTAATGAATTATCCATGATTAATTACAACCAACCAGGCCTCCTTCTTCCCCAGGCTCTTGATCTAAATATTTACAAGGAATTCTGATCAGATGCTCGCTGTCCAAATTAATATTATTTCATCTGAAAATACAGGAGTGTTTTCAACCCAAATCAACTGTTGTTTAGAGTCCAATCAGCATATCCTGTGAGAAAACACAGCAGACAACTGTGTGCTGACGTACTGTGCGGCTGGCCAGCCTTGAGGAAGGGCAGCAAGGCAGGCAGACAGGCCGGCTGCCCCTGAGGCTGGGCTTGCTGGCCCTGCAGGGCCACCTCCCACCTGCCCTGCGTACCTCCAGGGCATGGCCTTCAAGGACCCCAGGAATCTGAGCCCCTGGAGGGAGGTGGGCCCCCTGTGCTCCTCTGTCCGCCTGGAGGGGGTGCTCCCGTGCGGGGCACAAGGCGCTTCCAGGTCCTGGCAGGTGAGGAGGCTGGTTTCTGAGTCACATGCTGCAGCTTCTATAGATGGCCACCCTCCCGGTCCCGTCTTGCTCAGGACACTTTAATTTGGTCCAGGTTTGGGTTGGCACCCTCCTGCAGGGAAGCTGGTGCCAGCCTCGGGCTCAGCCTTAGGGCTGAGTCACAACGGCTCTAAGTCAACTGCCCCCCACCAAAGGGCTGTTTGACACCGGAGTTTGTGGCAAAATCTGGCCAAAGGGCTCTTTGGGGCTGGGGTCTGGGCCATCCGAGAAGGTTTCCAGGAGAGCAAGGAGACCACAGGCATTCAGCTCCTTTCTCTTGCCCGGGACCCCTAGGCAGACAGGTCAGAAGCCAGGGGAGGGACCCTGATTAACTCTGGGCCTGTGCTGCAGATAGCACTTCTGCTACACGAGATAATAAAGATGCTTTATTTTAATGCTTTAAGAATTTAGGTTTCTTAAAAACAAGTTTTCTGTTTGTTGCCACAGAAAAGTATTCCAACTGATCTAGTTTCCTCTCCAGCAGTGCAGGGCCCACCGAGAACCTCTGAAACTGTATGCAGGGGGACCTGATGGAATCAGAGCCCTGGGCTCCGCCCGACTGGCCCCGTCTGCCGCCTGCTCACTCACCTGCCCTTGCCTCCCAGAGTAGCCCAGCCTGAGAGACCCCAGCCTGAGAGACTGCAGCCTGGTCTGCCACTGAAGGAGGAACTCAGCTGCCACTTTCCCCTGAGGGCTCCTCCTAGGCTGGGGACCTCACTGCTCAGGGGCAGTGGCCAGCTGTGCAGGCCTAGCTCTGATGGGGTTCTGACCCTCACTTCTAGAGATTAGTAGAGCATTTCTGGGATAGAGCCTTGGAAACTGCAATTTGACAGCCTGCCCCTGGGAATTCTGACATGGGTTCTCAGCAGCTGAATCACCCGACATGCTTACCCCATCAGCCTGAGGCGGGGTTCCAGGATGGCACAGGTAGGTTGCCCGCTGGTCCTTGGCTAGGTGGTTTTGGACCCAGGGGTCACTGGCCAGGTCTGGAGATGCGTGTTTGTCCCAGCCTGGGGCTGCCACTGTCATCTAGGGGTAGAGGGCTAGGGTGCTGCTGGAGGCCCCACAGTGCAGAGAACAGCCCCCAAACCAAGGGTCCTCTGGCCCCAGATTTGGGTGGCACTGGGGCGAGGGGCCAGCTGATGCAGGTTGGCACCTGTGAGAACACTCTGCTTCTGTGGCTGCAGCCTGAGGAACAGAGAGGGTGGACAGAAGAGACAGGGCAGCGCCTCCGTAAAAGCCAGAGTCCATTCTCTGCTGGTAGGTCCAGCTAGACCTTCCCGTCACCCCAGAGCAGGCAGGGAAGGCAGATGGAAGGAGGCCTCAGCAGGACGGAGATGCTGAGCAGGGCCCAGACTTGACCCAGCCTGAGTGGGGCGCAAGGTGCCTGCTCCAGACAGGCTGAAGTCGTGCGCACAGCGTCAGTGGAGGAGTCTCCTACCCCTTCACGCTTCTCTCTTCACCTTGGAGTGCAGGCTGCTGGGTGAGGGGTCTTCACCAGCAGGGACTCCTCCCATTGTCCACACTGACTTTGTGGGAACTGGATGTGCTCGGGATCTGCTCCTCAGACGTGGGTATCTCGGAGCTTGCGTACCTTCTTCTCCCTGAAGCTCCCGCGGTCGTTGCCACGCCCACTGTGGGCCTTTCTGTTCGAGTGCTTTCCCCGTGGATCGCCCATGGTGGGGTCAGGCAGCTTAGAGCACACCGCCATCGCCTGCGCTGGGCTTGGGCCAGGCCCAGGAGGCCCACGCGCTGGACAGAGGGAAGGCAGGGTACTGGGGAGAGTGATGTGGTGCTGGTTCAGAGTGACAGCAGCCCAGAGGTGGTGGGCGGGGTGCTGTGCAGATGTGCACTTGCTTCTGATTTTTCTCCATGAGCTGGAGGCATGAGTGGTCCAGCTGTTCAAGTGGACAGGCGCAGGGAGGCTCCTGGCATAAGCTCTTCTCCCATCCTGGTGGGTAAGACGTGTGGGCTCAAGGCCAGCATGTCCTCCAGCTGTGCCAGGACTGCTCCTCGTGACCAGGTCTGAGTGTGTCCGTGGTGCCCTTTCAGGAGGCGGGGTGTTGCACTCATGGCCAGGGCGACACACGGGACGTGTCTTCTGTTGGTTCTTCCCCATCTGCCTGTCGACCAAGGCCACTCTCAGGGGAACACGTTGCCAGGACTGTGCTCAAACACAAGGGACATGCCAACACAGAGGAGCTGTCACCGGGCTTCGTGGCGGGCTCTGGGTCTCTGCTTCAGGCTGGACTCCAGTCCTGCGTGCCTTCCCGAGGTCAAGACTGGGCAGAGGCCAGCCGGACTCACAAGCTCACGGAAGGCCTCTGCTTGGACATGGCAAGCAGCACGTTTGCTCGCACCCAGCCCAGCCCAGCGTGCGCAGGACACGTGGCAGGGAGCCCTTCCTGTGCGGGAAGGAGGGCACACACTGGCAGACCACCGCACCTTCTCTTGGCTGTTCTCCATGGAAAGTGTCAGGGGCTGTAAGCAGCACAGAGACCTTGGACTTGGAGCATCCGCTCCTGGAGAGGCTCTCAGGCCCTGTGAGGCGAGCGTTGTCTAGGCAACCACAATGCTGGGAGCCATATGCTCACAACTTGCTCCAGTGTGGGCTGAAGAAGCACTGGACTCTCACTGACGCCGGCGGGTAGGAGAAGGAGGAGTGATTTCCAGGCAGTGACCCTGTTCCGCCCTTAGCTTTGCTAGTCCTGGGTCACCTTCTCTCCAACCCTCCTCTGATGAGGAGCAAACTGACCAAGGCAGCATCGAAGAGAGCCTCCCTCGCCTCAGCTGGCCAGGGAGAGCTGCACTCGCCTCTGGTCCTGTGGCCCCAGGGCCCTAGCTCCACACTGCAGAATTCTGCGACTACTGTTGCCACACTGGTAGGGTGGCTTCCACAGCCATGACCCCAGTGCGGCCTGGCCTGCAGTGGCTCCTCACCAGGCTCTGTGAGCCCGAGAAGAGGCAGCGCGTCTTTGGTCACAACACACCCACGGTCACTGTGCGTCCCTCCCGGGTCTTTCTGACCCAGAGAGCCCCCTGCCGGCACGCATGCCTGTCCTCAGGCCCTGGGTGTGGCTTCTGCAGGGCTCTGACATCTGCCGGTCTCTGAGGTGAGTGGGGAGACAGCTCAGCTCAGCAGTGGTGCTGCAGGCGCAGGTGGATTGGGGGGCGCAGTCCATGCTCACCACGGATTTGTGTGTAGCTCGCCAAGAACGGCAGCCCCTCACTAACCCGACCTAATGCACCCATGAGAAGCCAGCCTTCAGCCTCAGCCCCTGCAGAGTGAGAGGCTCCCGAGGGAAGGTCCAGGTTCCCATCCTGCTTTTCCTTTGTACCAGTTGAGTGACCCTGAGGAAGCCACAGAGTCTGGCCAAGGCATGGTTTTCCTGTCTACAAAAGAGGACAGCAGCAGGTGCCTCTCCAGTCTTGCTCTTCACTGTGAAGATGGGGAGGGGTGGGAGGAGTACAGGGGTGCTGACGGCCATAACATGGGCTTGGGCATGTCCAAACAGTCCTGCTAATAAAGGGGCTTCTGCTTCCTACTTCAGACACTAGATGGACGCCCAGCGTCTGCCCGCCCACATCCCAGCTAACAACTATGCTCGCAAAGCCTGAGGATCTCTGGCAAGGCTTGCCAGATGTTCTAAAACTATGCCTTACTCGGAGACCTTGTTAAAGACAATAAGGGATGTGAAGATGAGGAGGGGCCTCGCCCTCCTGCGGATGGGCTGGGCAGCCTGGTCCCGTTACCAGTGGCCCGCTGGGTCTGCTTCCGTGGAGAGTTAGCTTCCACCCAAGTAAGCCTGAGTCACCAGGGGGCCTCACACCCACTGTGCACAAGAATGACACCTCCTCTGCTTCATTTCCTTGAACGCAGGGGCAAGAGCGCAGCCTGGCTCTGATGTTGATGAATACCCATTCACAGCCCAATTAAAAATGACTGCCAGCGTGAGGCCTGAGAGACGGAGACCAGGCTGGAGAGCAGCCTCGAGCGCTGACAAGTGGAGGCCTAGAAGAGCTCCAGCTCCGATGGGGATCAGCGTGGCTCACGGGGGCAGGGAACATGTGCATCTCCTTCCTGACAGGTCTGTGCTGCGCACCTTCCCGCTCATGAATCCTGAAATGGACCCCACAGGGCTCTTCCCTGTTCCCCACACGGCTTCTAATTGAGGCACGTGGCTGTCATTACGTCCTTCAGCCGCAGGTCTAACTTCGAAGCCTCTGTGCTCTGCAGGTGCCCTCAGACTTTATGGAGCAGCTGTGGTGTCACTGTGCACAGAGCAGGACATGTGGCCCTGAGGCCAGCACAGAAGACCCGAGTGCAGAGCCAGGGCCAGAAGGGTGAAGGGTGAGGTCTTTTCAGGAGCAGAGGCTCAGGGTCCCTTGGAAGACGGGGCATGTTTCCTGTGGAGCGTTTGGCAGGGGAAGGGGCAGGTGGACCATGGGTGAGATGCTGCACGCTGGCCAAGCAGGGGGACAGTGGGAGCAATCCGTTCCTCTGCGTCCAGGCGTGGGGCTGTGTCCTGCTCAGAAGGAGGCCACGGCCAGATTGGCTGGCACGAGCAGAGTGGGCGAGGTCGGGAGGAGGACGCAGAGCACCTTCTCCACAGAGCGAGGCGCACATGATCCTCTGAGTCAAGGAGGGGCCTCTGGACACCATGGCCTGTGCCAGGGGCTCTGTGCCTGCTGGGCTCCGGGTGGAGCGCTCCGTCTGCCCCCTCTCAGTGCCAGTGCCACAGGACCCAATGCCCCTCCCTGGGCTGGGGAGGAGGAGCCCGCTGCCGCAGACTGTCACACTGCGATGGTCACTCGCATCCTCCTGCTGTGTTAAGGACCCTGTCCATGCAGAAACTTCCCCATGCATGCCACGGAGGAGCTGGCCTCGTCTAGACAGATGCCAGGTCGGAGGGCACTCGTGAACTCAGACTAGAGCTGCTCGTTGGCTCATTGCTTCCGGGGCCTGTCAGTCCAGGCTTGTGACGACCCGGTGACTGCCCCCAAAGAAGCCACGAACTGTGCATGCAAAGAGCCTGTTTCTCGCAGGGACCGTCAAGGAGAGGCCGAGCTGTGCTTAGCAGGTTGGGGTCTTTCTCGAGCACGTTTTCCTCAGGCATCAGCAATACCAGGGCCTCTCTCTTGGCAGTGGGCAGTGGGCGGGCACATCCTCCTACAGCTCAGAGCCCACTGAGTCACGGGGGCCTCCTGGGTGACTGCCTTTGTTCTCTGGCCAGGAATGAGATTGCCTCAACCCAACACTGCCCTGTGCCTCTCTCTGAACCCCGGAAGTTCTGCCACAGGCTGCTTTCTCGTCTTCCCTTTTGGTGACATGGGGGGTGGAACCCAGGGTTCATGCACGCTGGGCAAGTGCTGTGCCACTGAGCAGCACCCAGCCCGCATTCTCTTTCTACAGACCCTGAGCATCTCCGCAGCCTCAGGGCACCCAGGAGGGCTCTGGACTTCCTGCGGGGCAGACCCAGTCACCCCTCTGGCAAGATCTTCTAAGATCTTCCATTTCTTCATTTATATTTGATTTAAAAAAAAATGAGGTGGGAAACTGGTTCATGGTGTGGTTGACAGAAAATAAGTTATCTGTCGTGTTCAGATAGGCCATCCCCCAGTTACTTCAGTTATGAGATTCTATCGCCTAAATAAGGTCATCCCTGTTGGGAGATTATGTGGGCACTTGGGTCAACAGAGGGAGCTGCTTGGAAACCCAGGAGCCAGCACAGGGATGGAAGGCTGATAAGTTGCCCAATAGGAACAGAACTGCTCATGGACTGCCCAAGTGGTGGTCATTGTCTGGGGCCTCTCTGCCGGCTCCTGCTTAGCCGCCTCCCTGTGGCTTCTTGCTCAGCTGGTGGGGTTTCAGGTGATCAGTGTGGAAGCCCCCTGGGTTCATAGCTCTGCTCTTGGTCTGAAAGTTGCTGGTCCCACTGAGGCCCGGAGGATTGCATTTCTTGTGAGATTGTGCATTTAGCCTCTGTAACATAGAGGCTAGGACAGGAGCAGTAAGGCCACAGGCCACTCCTCACTGTGTCCTGCAATGTGTCCTTCAGCCTCTGAACAGGGGTTGAGTGGTGTGGCATTTCCCTTTAGACCCTAGCGCATGCAGTGAGAGGAGCCACGGGCCCCTTCGCCCTGGTCTTCGACTCTTCTGTTCTCAAGCTGCCCTAGGGACAGGGCCCTGCCTTGCTGCCATCTCAGCCAGGGTCCTTGTTTCCCTGTTGAAGCTCAGCTTCCAAGGGGCAGGTGGGCTGGGCTTCACCTACGGCCATAGGGTTGCGCTGCGCCCTGGGTGGATGATGCAGTCTTGTGTGGTATTTATATTTATGTGCTTTCAGAGCCTGCTGCATGCACTACACAATTTTTTTTTGTAAAGAAGCTCTACTTTTTCTTTTAAAAAACTTCCTCTTAAAGAGGGGCCTTCCTAGAGCCTTCCTGGCCCCCGGCTCTGATGCTCTTTGCTTTGGGTCATCCTAACCCAGACGACACTTATCATTTGACACAGAACAGCCCAGTGTTTGCTCAGCTGGAACCAAGCTCCAAGAGAGAGCTGCCTATCGACTGCCCTGTGCTGTCCAGAGCGTGAGGTCTGCAGAAAACGAACACTGAATGTATTGAACCAGAGAGGACCCTGCTGAGTGCCGGGCCGACCGCCTGCCTCCATCCCAGCTCTGCCACACACCATGCTCTGGCTCTGCGTGGGCTGCCTAATTTAATCCCAGCCTCCTCATCTGTAAAATGGATATCACAATTCCTACCTGGCTGGGTTGTCATGGAGACTTAGCTTCGTATCGCCTGTCAATCACCGAGCAGGGCGGCCGAGGGTCCCTCCTCGGCTATGCTTCCTCTCATCCTCTGACCCGGTGTCTTCTAGGCTAGAGCCAGGATGGCACTTGGGACGCCTGATCTTCCACTACACCCACCTCGCAGACCCTATCTCTCCCTGCTTCAAGAGGGTCTTCCGGATCGCTTGCCTAGTTATCAGTGATCTGCGATAGAATCAGGGGGCACAGTTAGTAGAAGCGTGCTTGATTAGAATTCAGTGGGCATCCTGAGAATGGAGTGTTTTGTAGATCTGAGAATTGTCGGGGGGGAAAAAAGCATTTCCTCACCATTGTTGAAAATCTTTATAAACTACTTACAATTGCAGTAATAAAAATAGCCAACATAAAGTGGTACTTATCATATACCAGGCTAAATGCTGGGTACTAAATGCTGTGGATGCAGTATTTAATTTCGTCTTCAGGGTGTTTTTCTCTTCTTTTTATATACAAGAAAGCTGAATTATAAAGAGTCCAAGTGGCTGGCCTGGCACACAGGAAGTGTCCTAGGGCCCCACCCTCCTCCCCATTTTCAAGCTTTTAGATGGTTCAGGAAATACACGGAAGCTACTTGCATTTCATAAGTTGTTTTGTTTTACATTTTTCTATGTAATTTGCTGGAATTTAATTTTTGGTATGAAATGAAACAAAATTGCATTTTGAGATTTTTCCATTTAGACAATTCTTTCAATGGCATTTGAATAAATCTATCTTTTCCCTATTATTTCATGATTCTTCATTTTTTTCATATTAAATTCTTAGTCCTACTAGAATCTGTTTTTTGTGTTTTTTTCATCTATTCTATCATTGTTTCTCCTTAGAAAAGCCACATGCCCCCTTTCCATCTTAGTTGAAGGTCACAGGTGGGTGGGTTTTGTGTACATGTGGTGAATCAAGCCTCAGCTCCACCCAAGTCTCCCCCATTATGGTGCATGTAACCGTGGAGTCGTGAGGTTCAGGTGCTGATGACCATCTCATTTAAAAGGGACAGCATCTTTGTGTGGGTACAGTAAGCACAGTGGAGGCCACACTGCCCAAGGTCACCCAAGGAGGAACAGAACCAGGATGCAGCCAGGCTGCCTGCGCTCCATGTCACAGCCCCAGGCCACATGGCCATGCAATGGCTCCTCCACATTTACCCCTGGAGATAGACGGACCCTCCCATGCTGAGCAGATCCCACAGAGGAAACGCACCTCTCTCTCCACAGCCTTCTCATCTCTGTACCCTCTAAGCTGTGCCGACTGCTGACTTCTTGTGACTCTCAAGTTCAGATTCATCTACCAGGGCTGCGTTTACCTCCTCTGCACTGCCAGTCGCTGGCTCTCCTCCCCTCCCCTCCCAGCACAGGCCACCACCATCTGACTTGAGGCCTTCTGCCTGGGCTCAAGTCTTCCTTTCTCAAGTTGTGTCTGACCCCAAGCGGCTTCCCCCGGGGCCAGGAGAGCTTCTGCAGAGCCCAGGCAGACGTGGTCTTTTCTGCTGAGAGCTGTAGGAGGATCTGCGCCCCTTCAGAGACCGAGGCCTCTTCCTAGAGCAGGCTCCCGGACGTCTCCTGTCTTCAGCCCTCGGGTGTTCCCAGGACCTTCTGCGGGCCGTCCCTGTGGCCAAGGCCTAGAGGACCCTGTTCTCACATCTTCACTCGAGGGAGGGACCTTCCCTGCACTCCGCCGTGGTCCTTAAAGCTTCCTGCAGCTGAATCGAGTGAATATGGTGACTTGTTGGCTGTCTTTTCCCCTCTGCCACCTCGTTCAGTCCTGACGGCAGACCCTGCCATCCTGTCACCCTCTGCACACCAGCAGCTGTGGCGAGAATGTGAGCAACAGAGAGCTCTGGGTGTGATCTGGCTCCACCGTGGGCTCTTCGACTGCCTTGTGTGAGGGAGTTGCTTGCGTCCGTCTCCTGTGCTTGCTGGTGTCTGCTGGTGTGTTCCCCACAGCTCACCTGCATGGAGGAGCTGGTAAGGCGAAGTGCCCCAGGGTCTGCAGGCTGAGGGGCTGGTCTGCCCGGCTGCGTGGGAGCCAGGCCTTGCTCTTCCTGTCACCTCCTGTTCACCTGAGACTGCAGAGATCACTGGTGTTTTGCTTGTGGCTTGGAAATTCCCTAAAGCTTCCTTTGGGAAGGTCTCTCATGGGCAGGGATTTGATTTGATGGTTTCTTATCTGTACAGGGGAGAATCATGGGTGGCTGCATCTGTAAACTCCAAAGTAAGTCTGTGGATTTGAGAAAGTCACTCCTCCCCACAACCCAGGTTGGCCCAATGTATTCTGGTCCTGTTGTGCAGTTTTCTGAGAAATGCTAATGAAATTACATGAGTTTATCTTGGCTTCTGGGTAAATTTTGGGTCCACAAACTGAATTATTGAATACAATGGTCTAATGGAATAGAGCTTTAGAGGTGCAGTTATGCTGGACCTGAAGTCCTGTTGACTGGCCAAGTGTCGCTGAGACATTTGGCTCGTTTGGGTTTTCTCCTCAGATGCCACAGTAATGAAGGAGGCACTTCCTTAGTCTTTGCAAAACCTTCATCCCATACAAGATTTTCCTACAAACACTCTGCTGGGTATCATTGCCCTTTTCTTTTCCTTTCCCACCCCAGCATTGAGTGGACACATGCTGGAAGGCACCGGAAATCCAGAAAGAGATAAATAAAACCATCATCTGAAAATGTGATTTGAAACATGGAGGGCCAGAGTGTGCCACGCAGTCCTGGAGGAGAAGGGGTAATTCCAGTCAGGGAGGAGTAGGTTCCGGAAGGATGCTGTGTGTGCGGGGGGGGGGGGGGGGGGAGGACAGCATTCAAAACCGAAGGTGGAGAGAGTATGGCTTGAGGGAGGAACGTCCAGGGAGCATCGGGGAAATAAAGAGCTGAGCACTGGGAGAGGCTGTGGCCCGAGAGGACAGTGCACACGGGGAAGGAGACGGCGGGACCCTCGCGCCATCCCAGACCCTCTTCATTTACTTTCCTTCGTTTGCTTGGAGGGGGAAGAGTGGTGGAGACAGTGGCGGTGCTGGTGTCCCCCAGTGTTGGCTCTTCTAAGCACCTTGGCTGTGTGGACTCAGTTAATGCCTCCTTCATAGGTGAGAAAGCAGGTACAGGGACAGGCTAAGAATGCCGTCAGAGCCCGAGCCCCGGGTGCTGTCTCCAGGCTGTGCTGGGTCCAGGCTTGCTCGCCTCTGCCCATGGGCATCACTGAAGCCTCTGGAAGGTGGCATGACCTGACCACTGTCCATGCACTTGCCTCCACGCACTCTTTCCTCCTCTTGGCCTCCCGCTGAGCACAGATTGCCCACCCTGTGCGGTCTGGCTTGTGCTATGCTGCCCTTGGGAGACGAGTGTCCTGGGAGGCCTTGCTAGGTCCAGGAGCGTGCAGACCACTGGAGCCAAGGGTAGGGCAGGGCTGGGATGAGTTCAGCTGCCAGGCAGGGCCGAGAGGGAGACAAAGTGGGCGGCGGCGTTTCTGAGGCTCATGTGCGGCGGCCTGTTCTACTTCGGGCCCCGTGGAAGACAGTCAGTGGTCTGCCGCCTCTCCATGGCTGGGCCTTTGTGCAGCCCCCTCCCTCCTGTGCTTTCTCCCCCACAGCCAGCTCTGGCTCCAGCTGTTTGGAAACTGTGCTGGGGCCCCTGGCACCTGCTGTTCCTGCTCCGTGTAGAGTGAAGGTCTTTGAGGTTTTAGACCCCATGCCCTGTCACTCATTAGGGTAGAAGTGTGGGGCACCACCCTTGCCACCCAGCCTTGGGGGAGCCCAGGCATGCCTTGCTCTCCAGAGCCCTGGGCCTGCTCGGCTGAGCTGCCCACTGGGGCCAGGTCTTCTCTGCTTGGCTCCCTCTGTCCCTGTCTGTGGCCCTGCTCCTGCACAGGCTTCCTCTGGAAGCACTGCTTTCATGAGTTATGTGAACCCTGACTTTCCCTCAGGAGCAGCTTCCAGAGAAGTCTCCAACAGGCGCACTGCAGCTGTGCAGGAAATAGTGGTGCAGGGATGAACCAGAGGCTTCTTGTTGCTGAAAACACGTGTGGCGAGGAAAGGGCGTCTGTGCTGCTTACGTGCCGCCTCTGAACATGGCAGCAGAGCCGGGCTGATGCGCTGCCAGGCCACGTCCCTCACTCCAGCTGACCCAAGTAAGCAGTGCGGGTCCAGGGGCAGGGCAGGTTAGGCGGCACTCTAAGGGCCCCCTCAGATTGCCCAAATACTGAACATTTGATAAGTCTGCATCCTTATCAATTATCTATATAAAATGAACATAAAATGGATACTCGTTAGTTTAATGAGTTTATTAATTGAATCTTTCCCAAACATGCTTGGCCATGGAACCCTTTATTCACATGACCTGTTTACTGCTCACCAATGTGAGGTTGTAGACAGCATTTTCCACAAAAGCTTGTTCAGAGCTGGACTCCCAAGGTGGGGAGGGAGACCGGGTGGACGAGGGGTGCTGAGTTGGACCCTCTACAGAGGAACTGTGGAAACCTTGAGCTCCAAGTGAAGGGCCATGAGGGGACCTGGAAGTCTCTGGAGGAGAAGCATTTCTAGTAAGAGAAGTATGGCCGAACTGCTTTCCACTAAACGAGTGAACTGTGTAATTGTCACAGATCATAATTTTTTTCAACAGGACAGGCGTAGCTGGAAATGGAGTGGATTCTATAAGCAACCAAACCTAATGAACCCTGCCAAGACCGAGCTGTAGGTGGCCGCATCTCGAATTCTGCGTATTGCCTGACAGTGGTGCACTGTGTTCAGATATTAATTATGTAATCACGGGTGGCACACTGGGTGGAGGAGCCACCAGGCCACATGTCAACATGCTTGTCGCTCTTGGGCTGTGGGCGCGACACCTGTGAGACTGTGAGAGGGACAGGGTGGGTTGAAGGTGCTGGTGATCAGAGCCCCGAGGCTGCGGCTGGAGAACGCTGGTGCCCAGTCCTCATCACCCGAGAGGGAGGCGGCATCACTGTTAAACCTGCTAATGGACTGAGGGCAGCCCCCAGTCCAAGTGCCACTGGTGATGGAACTAATGCTCCCTCTCGTCTGCACGAAGGTGCAGAGAGGAAGAGTGGCTCTGCAGCGAGGCAGCAGCAGGTCCCTGACAACAAGCACAGAGGAGCCTCTGCTCGCTCCAGATGCAGAGCAGCTCTGCTGGCAGACGCAGAGATAATAAAGCAGGCCCGGGCTTCCCGAGCACGTAAGCCAGTGGGGGGACCGACTGGACGAAGCTCCTTGTGCCGGGCCTGGCTTGTCAGCACACGCAGGCTCTGCGTAGACGTCGCTGTTACCCGGTGCATGGAGACTGGTGCGTCTCTTGGCCTTGGCCAGCCAGGGAATGGCCAGCAAGCCAGGCCTTGCTCATGCTGTGGTTCTCCAGCACTCCAGCCAAGTCCAGCGAACCTGAGCAGAATGGAGGGTGTGAGGCAGTCAGGAGGGAAGAATGAGGAGGAATTAGGGCAGAACCTGTCCCAGGAGGTGGTCCCTGGAGGAGACCTCACACCTCTAAGGCATAGGACACTCAGGTGGGCTGGCGGGAGATGGCTGGAGCAGAGCTCAGCAGGGATCTTGGTCCACACAGGAGTCCAGAGACATTTCCCAGAGGTGGGGTCCATGCAGGGTGTGAAGTCCAAAAAGAGATGGCCAGTGAGGGAGGAATGTGCAAGGAGAGGCAAAGAGGACGGTGTCCAGGCACGGGTGCTTATGCTGGTGTGAGTGGTGGAGGATCTACGGTTCCTGGAGTTTGGCTGTCAGGTTGGCATGATATGATGCTCCAGGGGAAGAGAGCTGTCTGTTTGTGGATGGTTTTGTGAACTGTGAAGGAAGTTTGCATCTTGGGCTGCTGTGTAGGTTTTGGAGTATTGTCAGAAAGATGTGATCTGCAGGGAGACAGATGTTGGAGACCATGGTCGCCGTGTGACAGTGAGGCTGAGCAGAGATGTCCTGGAAGTGAGGGCCCTCGGGGTTCTTGGGGGGTCTGCATGACCATTCCAAGTCAGGGAATGGTGCTGGGTTCACAAACTCGAAGAGGGAGTTAAGTGGGCCGGACCTGAGACTTGCTGATGGGGACACGGCAGAGAGGAGAGAGGCCCGGTCGGCTCCAGGCTTGGGCTTGGTGGCTGGAGTGTGGTAAGCAGAGTTGACTGGGGGAAGGAGGTGAGCTTGGGTTTTGGACATGGTTTTAATGATGGAGGGGCACAGTGTTGGACCTTCTAAGAGGCTACTGGAGAACTCAGGGTGATCTCAAGATCCGGGAGCCACCAGCCCAGTAGGAACCACTAGCAGGTTCATGGCGGGTGTTCTTAAGTAAGAAGCACAGTGGTCTGAGGACATGGCTATGGGGCCGAGGATGTGGAAGAGAAGAACTCCCAGCAGAGACTGAGCCAGGCTTCTGAGGAGGGCGAGGCAGGCTGGAGTTGTGCTTGGGGAGGGAACCCTGCACAGGGCCCAGCTCAGTTGGCTGTGTCCCCAGGGACCCACCAGCCCACAGCTGAGGGAGCTGGATCTCTGAGGATCATTTCACCTCCATTTGTCCTTTCTCTGTGACCCCAAATATGCTCTTTTGTGGTTTCTGTAAATTCTGGTCATTGGACCCTGTTCTTGGCACGGAGGAGTCACCCTACCATCCACCCAGGACCTGCAAGGGTGGCTCTCCTGGATGGTCTTTGCTACCCGGGGATTTCGGCTGGCAAGACTTAGGAAAGGAGGAAGAGTGGCCCAGGGTGTCCCGAGTGCTGCCTGCAGACGCTGCGTCAGTGTTTGCATGAGCTCCTCAAGCTGTGATTATCCCTGCTTGGGGAAGATTGCTCAGTGGCAGAGGTGGTGCAACAGGCGTCTGCTCAGCTCCAAAGCCCGTGTTCTCTGCACTGCAATGGACTCCCCCTCCCACATTATGAAACAGCCATAAACCTGGGCCATGCTGCATATTAAGCATCACAGTCAGGACTTCACAACACTCCTTAGAGACTGGATAACAAAATGTGCAGCTCGTGAACATTGGGCAATTGGTTTTGGAGCTGGGCAGCATGGCCTTGTCTCTCAGCAGCACTTCTGGATGGCTGAGGCGACTCCCTTCACATAATAGCAGCTGACCTCCTCAGAGCTTCGGCAGCCGGCAAGGGGCTGTCACTTAGGTGGCACCAGCCCGCGGTGGCCCTGTGTGGTGGGTGGTGAAGAGGGAGGCTGAGCTTCAGAGAGGCTGGGCTTGCTCAAGGTCACGCTGTCAGCGGGAACTCAGCTGGGGCATGAACGCAGGGCTCAGACCCGAGTCGGGGCCCCTCCTTGTTTGTTGCATCCCAGGCAAAGGTGAAGATGGAGATGAGACCATGAGGAGCCACAGGCCCTGGGTGGCAGTGGCTTGGCGAGTGGTGTGCGCAGACAGGTTCCAATTTCCAAGACGTTTCCTTGGGTTTCTCTGTTTACAGTACCGCCTCTGTGAGCCTTCAGCCAGATGGCGTCCATGGGAACTCAAATACCCACCAGAAAGCCACTCCTTCAGATTAATTAGTTTCCATTTATATGCCTCACCTCAAAAAGCTTTAAAGCTATTCTTTGATCTCATAATTCCTGTCTCCAAAGCCTGCCTATCTCCTGTCTTCTTCGTGTCTTTTTATTTTCTTGGAACAAAACCTGACGCCCCAACAAGGACATGCTTGTCTTCTCCAAGCCCAGTTACTTCCATGTGGCTTCTCAGAGAAGACGCATGAAACAGCCACGTTCATTTCTCCTGGGCATCTACGGGCCCAGAGTGACTGTGATATCACATAGGCTTATTTTAAGAAGCACAAAAAGCTTTTGTAGTTTAGAGAACAATGATTACCAAGGTAAAAGAGGGGTGTTTTGAAAACAGTGCAGCATTAGGCACAGCCTTGATCCAGTCTCTCAAGCTTAGGAGGTAGGCAAGTAGCTTGTTTGATTAGGTGTTTGTTTTATCTGAACATGTTCACGGATCTGCTGTTCTGTGGCAGACACACGCGTGTGCTTTCAGAAGTGTGAGGCTCATGCTTGCTGTCCAGCACCTCGTGGTCCTGCAGCAGGGCAGCTCACAGAGGAGGAGGTAGCACTGTTGCTAAGTGCTAGGTGCAGCATGGGGAGTAGGATCAAGGGGATTTGGGAGGACCAAAGAACACATCTGAAGGGATCAGAGAAGGACATTGATGTTCAAGCGTCACCATGAAAGTGACCAAGATCAGAGGAAGAAGCAGGATGCGAGGAAGCTCCTGGCAGATGAAACTGCAGGTGCAGAGGTGGGAGCACAGGAAGCACAGGAAGCACGATGTGCCCGAAGGACCCAGGCGCTCAGTGTGGCGGGCTCTACAACATTGAGGGGCCCAGGGGAAACAAGGCCTTGGGACCCAAGAAGTCAGCTCAGAAAGGACAGGTGGGACCACATCCTGAAGGCTGTGCACCAAGGCCTCCACCATGAGTTCCGTGTTTGATGACTTCCTTGCATCAGACTCCCTTGCACCACGACTTCCGTGCTTCACCACCTGTGAGCCGCTTCCCTGCATCATGACGTCCACTGTGATCTCCATACACCATGACCTCCCTGCACCGTGACCTTCACATTACGACTTCTGTGAGCCATGACTGGCCTGCACTGTGACCTCCCTGCACCGTGACCTCCCTGCACCGTGACCTCTGCGGGTCATGGCTGGTCCGTGAATCTTGACTTCATCCACAGGTGACTGCTTTGCATATATAAGAAAATAAACAATGAAAGGATAACTTTAAACATGGTAAGCGCTCACTTCTTGCCCCATCCTCTCCTCCTCTTCTGTAGGACCATTGTTTTCTTGCTCACAAATGCCGGCAGGGTTTGTTCTGTGGCTTGCAGAATAACATTTTAAATTCTGTTTTATTTCGCCTGCCTGAATCCAAATACTGCTCTTTCGACCCTGTGTACCACCTGAGGATCAGCCCTCCTGGAATTTAAGATCTGAACAGGCCTCCGAGCTGCAGAAGCTTCTGGACCTCCATTAGTCACCACCTCACAGGTATCTGTGAATCTGCCACAGGTCCCATTTGAGAATATGGTACATGGCCCCGTCTGAGTGAAATACTGTATCACGAGAGCTGGCCCTCTTCTCAGACATGAGCTCTGACGATGGAGCACCATGGCACCAAGGTTTGGGACACAACTGCCATGACAGTCATCAGCCAAGATGGGAGCGCCGCCTGGGCTGCCCAGAGTCAAGACCCTCCCTGTGCCGCCTCCGGCTTCCTGGCTCCTAACTGCCAAGCCCTGAGCAGGTGGCTCCCTCCCTCTTCCCTACATCCCTCATCCCTGATGAGGGCTGTGGTGAGGTTTCCATGAGAATTGCTCAGTGCCCAAACTCAAGTGCTCAGTGCCCAAACTCACTTAGGGTGAAACTAGTTAACACTTTCTGTTGTTAACACAAATAGAAAGTGGTCTCTATTCCCAAGGAGCTGCGGTCTGGAGGGAAACCTGCCGTTAAAGAGGTAAAGATGAAGTACAAGGAAGAGCTCAGGTACAGAAGCTGGGTGGGCTCTCCTGGAAGGGCAGGGAGGGTGTCCCAGGAGGACATGCCCAGTGGACTCAGAAGGGCTCAGAGTCCAGCACAGGGAACTCCGGACAGGAGCACCCACCCCACCCGCACCTGCCCTTGCATATCCAGGGAAGAATGCCCAGAAGGGGAAGGATGATGGGAGTGGCCCTTCCTGGCACAGAGCGCGATGTTCCCAAGGTCACAAAAGAATCAGATGGAACGTCAATCTGGAGCTTTTCATCCAGATGGAAGCAGGATGGACAGAAAGGCCCTCCTTGCTTGGGATAGCCTTTTCATGCTGTTCTTGTGACGACATTGAGGAAGCAGAAGAGACACCAGCTGACAGGAGGTACCTTCCTCCTCCCTCTGCAGGACTGAGACCCCTGGGTCGAGTCACCAGGCTAAGGGCACCTCACTGAGCTTCTCACCCACTTCTCCAGCACACAGGTGCCTCCTCTGTGGCTCGAATTCTGTGATTTGAAATCCTCTTGCACACAGCTACTTGGATTGTGTGTCGGGAAGGTTTCTGTGGAGTAGCCATGCAGTGGGAGGGATGTGGTTTCCATCTGGACACTGTGTGGCTACCTAGGCCTGCAGTGAGCCTGATGAGGGCCCTTGCTTGAATCCTGCCACAGGAGCACAGTGAAACACACCCTCAGCCGCAGGTGAGGAGCTCCTGCAGCTCGGAGGCCTGTTCAAATCTTAAAGCCTCGGCCTTTGTCTCTCAGGGCATGGAAACCCACTGATATTACAGTCAAGAGGGTGCCATGGCCGAGGAACCACTGGGACAGCTGACGAGGGCCTGCCCTGGACACGGGCAGGGGAGCTGGGTGCTCTAGGCAGCTGGGCAGGGCCTGGCCCTGAGTGCAGTGTGGAGGCATGATTCCCAGCAGTGACTCTACCTCCAGCCACCATCAAGCAATCCAGTTAACTGCGAGACTAGCTGCTTGCAGTCGGTGCTGACCCTACAGGTCTAAGGGCCCTGACCCACAAGACTGCCTTGCTTTAGATACTAGTTCTGAGAGCAGAGAGCTATAACTCTGGGGGTCCACGGCATCCTCTCAGGTCCATTAATGTGCTAGAACAAGTCACAGAACTCAGGAAGGAGTTGATTACGCCTTTATTACAAAGGATATGAATAAACAGCCAGATGAAGAGATGCACAGGGGGAGATCTGAGAAGGGGTACAGAGCATCTATGCCCTCTCTGGGTACCACCTCCAGCTGTGTATAAGTTCACCACCCAGAAGCTTCCCAGACCTCATGGTTCCAGGATTTTGATGTGGGTTTATTGCTCGAGCATGATAGACAAGTTACTGGCTATTATGATGGGCTTAGTCTCCCATCCCTCCTCCCTCTAAGAAGGATGGAGGAGGACAGGGGAAAGCTCCAAGCCTCTGAGGGTGGGTCCTCCCCCTTATTAGCATAGGCTCATGTATGTTAGGGAGGGTCTCATTATGAGTAACTCCTCCTATCACTGGGGAACTGCGAGATGCAGGAGCTCTGTGCCAGGTGGCTGGGGAGAGGACCAGCCATGCTTTTGTTGCACCAGGAAGTGGGTTAAAGGGGACGCAGAGACTGTTGGCTGCATTTCTGACTCAGAGCCCTGGTCAATTATGAGTTTGGCTGGAGGAAGCAAATAAAGTTTAGAAAATACCTGAGCCAACTGTTGGGGGATTAAAGCAACCATTTGGGGATAAAAAAGCAAGACACCTATTTTGTGCAATCAAGAAATAGTAATCTCAAAGCTTAGTGTTTATCCAACCGTGATCAACAGCTTATGCGATTTTTCTTTTTGATTTGAGGACAGCCATGAGCCAATTACCCTGGAATTAGAATAAAAATGAGCACAGAGGTGAGACCTATGGAGCTGCTTCATGGGAGGATAGAATAACAAGGTAATGCCCACCTGGGTGAGCGCCCTTCAGCGGCCAGCTTCCCCTGGTTCTCCTAAGATGCATGAGCAGCAGGCACCAGGACGGCAGCGGGGCCAGGCTCGGGTGTCCGGTGCATATCTGCTGGGTCTCGCTAGGCTTGTATTTCTCCTGTTCCTTTTGGTTCTTAGCTGTTCTATGTGCCCAGAGAAATTTATTTCTGGCTGAGCCATCAGCCTAACAAAGAACAGTCTGCTAGGGAGTGACTAGCTCGGTGGTTGCTCCCAGCACGCCTTTCCCAGGGACCCTGTCAGAGCCCAGGCTCCTGTACTCCTTTCCCACCTGCAGCCAGGCACAGGTGGTCCCATGGGAATCGAGTGGAAGAGAACAGCTAGGACTCCCGAGAGCCGGCGAGTGCTGGATGGTGTTTAGTGAGGCGTCACTCTGTTTTCAGTGAGAGGCACCGTTAGCGCTCTCCCCTGCATTGTCTGGGGACTTGCTGTGAGTCTGCAATGATGCCCTGGCTGTCTCTAACCATTTCACAGAGACTGAAAGCAACGCAGATCAGCTGAGTCTACCCCAAGGTCATCTGAGGGGTGAAATGGCAGGGCTAGACCTGCACTGATGGCTGAAGTCACATGTCATACCTTCCCCTAGCCCACAGTTAAAATATTCTCTGAAGAGTCACGTGCACTGGCGTTTGGTTGTGTGGAAAGCAGATCGGGCTGGAAAGGTTTTGTGTAAACACAGGTCTGCAGACACAGGTCAGAAGTCCCGTCATGTAAAAGTAACGAGGTGTTTCCATCAACCTGTGTTTTAGGCTGCCCCCTACTATAGGAGAAAGAGGCACCATGTGTGCATGAATTCATGTTGAATGCCAAGTAATTCAGTCCCAGGTGAACCCCCTCCTTTGCCCCACCAGAGGTCTTGGAGCAGGGACCTTGGAACAGGAATTGCAAACCTATCTCCTCCACTTTGCCAATGGACTGCCCAGCTGCATTGGCTTAGGAACACTGGCAGGATTTTGCAAGATGCTTTTAGGATAATACAGCCAAGACAATCACCAACCTTACCTGTGGTTACCTATAACACTTACCTGTTCTGGAAGTATTTAGAGTCATCCTCAGTCTTCCAATTTCTTCTGAAACTAAGACAGAGCATGCCTGGGACCAATGTAGTTCTAAAGGTAAATGCTAGACTTTTGGTTATTTAAAAATAAGGAATTTTTCAATGCATATCATGTGCACCTGCTCTTTAGAGATTGTGGTGGACTGTCCAATGGAGACGTGTCTTCAAGGCAGTCAAGGTCTGGGAAAGAACAACACAGAGCAGGGTAGGAGAGGTGCTGGAAGGATGAGGGTGGGGAAGATGCTCAGGGAGGTGGGGATGAGCAGAGCCTAGGAGGCGCCTGGGGTCACACAAGGTGGCAGAGGAGACAGGTGGTCACAGGAGCAGTGTAGGTGGGCCTGGGAAAGAGGCTTTCATGGCCCACTGAGGTCAAATCCTGAGGGACAGAGTTGCATCTCCAGGATCTACGCTTGGCCTGGGTAGGGGGAGGGACTCCGAGCGGCAGCCCATGCTCAGCTACCGACCCACGGAGGAGCAGTCAGGATCTGAGATGACCCAGGTCTGGCTGGAAGGGCCCAGCGGTCTAGTGGGCACCTCGTGTCGTGCCCAGAGCCAGGCAGAATTGTTGGTCCATGCTTGTGCCCAGCAAATGCAGCCGGGCAAGAGGGCAGGAGACCTGGGTCACTCTGGGTTAGGTCCGGCCACCCTGTGCTTAGCCCCGGAGCTTGAGTTTACTCTAGGGGCCGCGGGACGACTGCTGAGAGCTTTCAGGCAGTGAAGCAGACGGAGAATAATTAAGTTCTAAGGCCCGCCAGCCTCCCAGTGACACCTCCATGCTCTGCTCTCTCAAGGTCAGGCGCTGGTCTCCGGTTCCTCCACCCAAATCCCAGCTCTCACTCCCAGAGCCTGGGGCTTAGGGTGGCTCAGCCTGTGGGGCAGCAGAGCATCTCCTGACCACCCTGATTTTCAGTTCTGCCCAGTCTGTTCCCTGATTAATGAGGCCCGTTAATCAGAGTGCTGCATTCCCGGTTTATGGACGTGGCTGGGAGCCAAGTCCTGGAGACGAGGCTCATTGTCGGAACGGATGGGAGAAGCTGCTGCTCTGAGGGGAGGAGCTGGGCCTAGCAGGTGCGAGAGGTGCTCCCTGTCTGGGCTCTGACCCTCCCACTCCTCAGCACCATGGGCAGCTGGCCCAGGCCTGGCACGTCCCCTCAGCCAGAGCAGGTCCCCACACTGGCATGTTCTTTTCCTTCCCATGGTGGTGAGGACAATGGCCTGGTGTGGGGGCTTCTCTGCACATAGGCAGGCACTTAGGGCCTGGGGGGCGGGGAGCTAAGAGGACAGGGAACACAGTGGGGCAGCCGTGGAGGGGAGGGGCCCACACAGAGGAAAGCTTGGAGGGGAGGGGAGCCTGGACCCCTGGAGAGCCGGCTCTGGGGGCACTGGAGCCCTGGCACGGGTGGAGGGAGGCACAGATGTCATAGCCACTGAGGGGCTGGGTAGGGTCCCCTTTGAACAGCCACTCTCAACCGTGGCTGCTGGTGAGGGTTGTGCAGAGTGGTCCCCAATCCACTGTCCTGGTGGTACCCTGGTGGGCTGTCCCAGGGGCCTCAGGGCCTTAGGGGACAGGATCCCACAGAAGCCCACGGAGCTGTCACAGTGTGCAGCTGGAGCCCAGACTCTTGTTTGGGCCGGTAGGTTTGTGTGGCTCCCTCTGCCGTGTGGACCAGAGAGAGGCGGCCCAGGGACCACCCCAGAGGTGGCCTTCCATGTTGTCCCTAAAGCCACCTCCTATTTGGTGATATTTTAAGGGGCTCAAAATATCATGGCCTTGCCATTCTGGACACTGGAGTTCCACCGTCACAGGGGCTGTTCTCATTCATTCACTCCATAGCCATTCCCGGGTCATGGACCCCCTGTCAAGCTGGCAGGCAGAAGGGCAGGAGCCAGGGAGAGGCTGGCCCACACAGGACACAGAGTGGCCCTCCAGAGCAGACGGAGGGGAAGCCAGGAGAGGAGCCAGGCTTGGTCAGGAGCTGGCCATCGGAGGTCAGGCGTGGGGGGCCTTCTGCAGGGTGCTGCTGGCGACTCTCCACCAGCACCCAGTGCCAGTCTGCATGGAGATGGCAGCACATGGCACTAAGCTTAATGGGTCAGTGGATGCGGTACCCAGGCTGCCTGGGATCCCCTGTCCTTAATCAGAATTGGGGGGACTGGGATGGGAGGGGACAGTCAACCGGGAGGCCAGGGCCCTTGCACAGAGGCAGCTTAGGCCCAGGAAATGGCCAGAGTCCCTGGGGCTGCACATCTGGGCCACTGTGTGGCTCTCCGCTGTGCGCGTGGGTCTCCAGGCTCACCAGGGCGTCCCGAGAGAGCATTTCAGACCTGCTGAGCCCCAGAAACGCTTGCAGCCCGCTCCTCCCCAGGCTGTCCTGGCTGTCCCGTGACTGTCACAGGCGTCCCTGGCAGGCTTGTTATCTCCAAAGGAGAGGTTCCTACAGGCCTTGACTCGAATGACGGTCTGCTGTGGGTGGGTATTCACTCCCGGGGGAAGAATTTAAGCCCCCAGGGCCCCTTGTCATTCTGGCATCACCTCAGTAACAACCCACACCCTCTGTCTGGCCAGCTCCTGCCTCCTCAGAAGAGAGACCCTGTCCAAGCCCTCACCAAGGTAACCAAAGGCCATGGGCGCCACTGGGCAGCTCAAGGTGGGTTGGATGCCACAGAGGAAGCCTGAAAAGGAGGCTCCCTTTCCTTCTCTCTACAAGAATTGGTTTGATCGCCTTCTGCCTCAGCAGCAATTCCAGGAGGAGCTGGAATGCTCCCGTCCAGCTCTGTAGTGTGTGGGAGCAGAGCCACCCTTCGACCTTACCAGGTCATGGGGGCCACCCTCCCCTGTGGCCGGAGTGTTGCCAAAGATAAACCAACCCAGGAAGGCTTGAGTTGCCCAGTGGCAGGGCCTGGAGACCATGAGCCACCCCGGCAGGGACGCTGCCCCAAGGCTGGTGGGCTGTGCACAGTCAGTGCAGCACCAGCCTCTGGACGGTGGAGACCTTCCAAGAGCACAGAGGACATGGCCTCGCTCTGCTCCATCTCACCGCCGGGGAACTCGGAAGCTTTGTTTTCATGGCCCCCAGAGGCACATGGAAGGGGCCATCCCCAGGTGTCAGGGAAGGGACTTTGTGGAGCATCGGGGGTAATAACGCCCCAACCTCCTGCTTGTGCCTGCCCGGCCCCCACAGCACCCTGAGCAGGCAAGTAGACAGGTGGAATCTACGGAAGGACTAGAGGGGACTGCAGGGACAGAGTGGTTATGTGGACCTTTCTTTCCTCCCAGACCCAACCTGCCAGGCCATCCCTGGCCCCTTTCTGGCCCCTCCCCAGGAAGCCCCACTCTTGCTGGTCCGTGCTGTGTGGTGCCTGTGACAGCTGAACTCGGCCCCAAATGCACATATCACCCACCTCCACCCGTTTGCATATCCATAACGAAAAATGCCCAGAAATCAAAAGCCCTACCTCTCTTGGAAGACAGTGGGATTTCCATGCCATGGTTGATATTAAATAATGTCATTGGCAGGTGGGGAAGCTGGGGTCCCTAAGGAGAGCCTGGAGTTGGTGTGTGTGAAGCAGACCCCTCACGCGGGTTCCAGGCTTCCCCACGCTCCACAGGTTCTGACCGTGCCAGTGGTAGGGACCATGAGGATCAGAGTGGTCCCTCTGGACACCAGCCAGAGGACACTTCCTGTACCCTGAGTAGGGAGGTGTGGCCACCTGGTGAGTGGCCAGCGCTACTGCTGTACAGGTCTGGCCTTGGCATCCCCCTGGAGGTATCCTTCAGGTCCTCCCCTGGGTTCTCATGCTCACACAAATGGATGCTGCAGTCTCAGAAGTCAGGAGTCCGAGGTGAAGAGGAGCCAAACGGGGAGAAGGTGCCCGAGAAGCTGCTGGGGGAATAGTGTTGATCAGGTGCCCACTCTTTTTTTTTCTGGTCCTGGGGATTGAACCCAAGGCCTTGTGCATGCTGGCAAGCACTCTACCAACTGACCTATATGCCCAGCCCAGGAGCCCACTGTGGATCGCAGTGGGCAAGGGTTAAGGGCCCAGCACTTGGCGTTAGTCAGCTGGCTTCGTGGGCCTGCGAGGACTTGCTGCAGCAGCATACCTACTCTGGGGCCTTCTCTCTGCGGGGGCTTTCAGACCTGCCGGCAGATGGAGTCTCCCACCCCCTCCCACACTCCTGCTACCTGTGTCCAGTCCTCCCAGCCTGGGAAGGGGTGCGTGGGAGTCTAGGCCAGCCCTCCATCACCCCTTCCCCTTCCCACGGGGACCTGTGGCCCGTGCTGGAGGGGAGGGGTCGTCTTCTCTGGATGTGGAAACTTACTCAGCAGCGCCCCCGCAGGCCCCTGGCCGCCGCACCCTTCTCCTATTTCATGCCGACCAGTCTCCCTCTGCCCTCACGGCAGGAGCAGTTCTGACTGGCACAGGTTTTGCTGTCTTTGTTAAAGCCTATCCCATCTCTCAGAATCTCTGTTCTTTTTTTTTTTTTTTTGGTACCAGGGATTGAACTCAGGGGCACTCGACCACTGAGCCACACCCCAGCCCTATTCTGTGTTTTATGTAGAGACAGGGTCTCACTGAGTTGCTTAGCGCCTCGCCATTGCTGAGGCTGGCTTTGAACTCGTGATCCTCCTGTCTCAGCCTCCCTGAGTGCTGGGATTACAGGCTTGTGCCACTGTGCCTGGCAAAGTTTGTGATATTATGGTTTGGACCTGAAACGTCCCCCAAAGTCTCATGTTTGAAGATGTGGTATCCAGAGGTGGGACTCTGAGGAAACAATCGGGCTGAGGGCTCGGACCTCATCAGTGCTTAGCCGTCTGAAAGATGGCTGCCTTCTCGCCAGGCAGCCCTGACCTGAGGTGGATGCCTGCCTCCTCCCTTGACCCACTGACCTCAGGCGGCTGCCTGCCTTCTGCCCTTCTTGACCTGTTCCTGGCCCGGAGCAGCTGTGCCTGGGGCCCTATCAGTATCCAAGCCGTCACCCCGAGTTTCGGGCCCTGTGCAGAGGCCACCTGCCACGACACCTGGCACCTTCTCCTGACGTGAATGCACGTTGCCTAGAACACAGGCTCACAGCCTGGAAAGGCAAAGGCCCGGGTATCCTTTATCACCATCTGGGTGTCCCAGGAGTGAGGGGGCCCAAGGCCACAGTCCACCTCTGTGGGGCAGAGATCTGCTGACGCGCAGGGCTGGGTCTGGCCAGCACAGAGGGGACAGCGGGCACCTGGCAGCTGGCAGTCCTGAAGCAGAAAGCTGGTCTGATGACTGGTCCAGGCCTCCACGAGTAATAGGTCAGTGACTCAACTCCCTGGGTATGGGCACTTTCAAGGAGGGGAGGCAGGGAAGGTGGCTGGCCCCAGGGCCCTGGGGTCAGACTCGGTCACAGGAAGGGTGCAGGGTGGGCGTGTCTGTGTGCCCCCTGGAGGCCCACAGTAGATGTCTGACTGAGGGCTTCTGTTGGTTGAAGCGGGATGCCCAAGGATCCAGGAGGCACTGGGTTCTGCCTTGAGGGCCTTCAGAGACTTCCTGAGGCAAGAGGTAGCCTGTGCCCCAGAGCCGGGCCAGGCAGGCCTCACTGCTGCTGGGCTCTGTGCAGAGCAGACCCTCGAGCCCCTGACAGGTGGAACACCAATGAGACCGGGGCCTGTGTGAGGGAGACTGGAAGATCCTTGCACCTGCGGCTGGTCTCCTGAGCAGCCCTGGGCTCTCAGAGGGACCTAGCGGCCTGAGCTCACTCAGGCTCCTGCTGCAGCTCTTGCCTGTGACCAGTGTGCCCATCATGCTGCCTTGTGGCCTGTCTCTGCTCAGGGCTCTCTTCTCACTCCCTCACCCCACACTCCCCCAAAGAGCCAGTGGCTGCCCTGCCACCTGCCACCGGCTTCACTTACCAAGCTGCCCTGCCCTCCCTCTGTAAGTCCTGGGCAATGGTTAGTGGCCACCATCAGCCACCACTTAGTGGCCACTTGAACCTTCTCGTTTCAGCCCTCTGATTTGTCCACTGCTGTAGCTACAGTGTGTCCAGCACTCACAGGTGCTGAGCTCCAGGGGATGTGGGTCAAGACCAACATCTTGGCAGAGCTGGGCCTTGTGGAGAACAGGCCCAGGTCAGCAAGTGGGCAGTGTGTGATTCTTCCTACCTGGAGGGGCCAGGTGTGCCCCAGAGGAGGGGCATGCTAGTCCCTTGGCGTGGGCAGTGTCCAGGACAGGGGCGTCCGCCCACTTACACATGCCTCGCAGATGCCTGCAGGGACACACAGCGCTGGGGAGGGCCATTCAGCAACCAGAATGCTTGGAAGTGGGCCATGCAAAGTCCACGGAGGACAGGACAGTCGCCCCAGAGGCTGCAGCACTATCAGGGGGTCCAGTGAGAAGCCCGCACTGTGGAGCCTGGACTCAAGGTGGGAGGGGCATCCGAGCAGCTGCAGGGTCTGTGCGCTGAGGAGACTTGTCCTGACGCACCTGCAAATCCCGCGGTGCCGCCTTCCCCGCTGAGCACTGCCACCCGTGTCCCACTGTTGGCGGGTGGGGGCTGGCGTCTGCTGAGAGTGGTGTGGTCCTCCTGCCCAGGCTTTGCCCACCCGGCCATCAGAGGATCCTGGGGAGGCAAGTAGCTCGTTGTGCGGCTGGACATCTTCTGAGGGCTCCAGCTCACTCACCATGAGGACAGAAACCAAGGTCCTGAGGCCCCAGACCCTGTACCGCCCAGGTCCTCCACCCGAGGGCCTCCCTGTGCCGCCTCTGCCCCTCCTCTGAGCAGGAGCCCACTGCTCCTGCTCTTTCTCAGGCTCTGGGACTGTGCTGGCTGCTTCTCCTAGGGGAGCCCAGTACTGAAGAAAGCTCCTCTTGGGGACACCACGCTCACATGGAACAGGGCTATCGTGAGGGAAGCCATGCGGTGCAGGCCTTGGGACAGACAGCTGCCTGCCAAGCATCTCAGAGAAGTGGTGATCACCTGGGGATGACCAGGGTCTTTTTCTGAGTGAGTGTGGGCAGGAATTTGAGTTGATGGACATGAAGTCAGTGTACTGTCCCACTCTTGTCCAGTAAGACATCACGTTCTCCATGGGGTGAAGTTTGCAGCCCTGGGCTTTGCAGTGAACAAGCCTGTGGACACACAGCACGTGGGCTGCCGCGCGTGACCCGTGTGTGGCCCGCTGGCCTGCGCTCAGGGGTGCCCTTCTGCTGCTGCCATGGCGGGACCCCTGGTCAAGCCCCGCGGCCTCCTCACCAGTGCACTTACTAATTGTTGGCTGGTCATTGTCTCAGGCATTGGATGCATGTTACCTTTGGAATTAGCTTCTGTGTTGTCAGCGGAATCAATGGTCACACTGGCGTCGTATTCATTTGGCTCATTTTTATTATCTTAGAGAAAGAGTATTTTGTGTTCATCTTTCTGTCTGGTCATTTGGAAAAATACACAGTTAATGTCCTGGCTTGATCAGGGTTGTCCTGAGCCGTTCCGCTTTCTGGGCTGGCAGCCTGGACGGTTCTTTGGCTCCACCTCCAGTGCCGAGCTGTAGTGGAGGAGGGTGGTTTGGTTGGGGTTCTTTTAGCAGATTGACAAATCTCTTTCTCGTCAGGGAAGAGACCCTAATCTTTAATCTATCTGCCATTCTCAATGCCTCCTCCCCAAGGGACGATGGCCCTTTGGGTGAGTGTGTGACATGAACAGGGCTTATTAGACCCCCTCCTGGGATTGGGAAGTGGAGACCAGGAGGCAGGCTGCTCTCCAAGGTCTCTGTGAGCCGTGGGTCAGAGCCACTGTGGGGAGCCTGTCTGTGGAATGGAGTCAGGTGGTGCTAATCGGAGGTGAGTGCATCCACAGGGCGGGAGCCTGCAAGTGACCTGGGTCCTTAGACTCCAGCTTCTGCAGTGCCATGAGTCCGAGTGTCCCCTCCTGGCCACAGAAGTCAGTACTTCTGCCTCTCTTGGATGCTAAGTCTGGTGGCTGTCAATCAACTAGACTCAGGGCAGCAATGTGCCCAGGCCCCCACAGCCAGAGCAGCACGGAGGGGTTCACTCATACTCCCTGACCCCGAACGTGCTCGTCCCTCCAGGAATGTCCTGTGCTCAGGTTTTGGCGTGAGAAGAAGAGGCAGGGCCAAAAGCGATATAGACAGCGAGAATGGACACAGGAGCCCAGCAGGACCACCAACCAATGGGATTCTGCCCTCCATCACTTTCAAACCTTCTCTACCAGCCACGGACTTTGAAAAAGCAAGAGGAGAGCTGGCACCTCCGTGGTTGTACTTTTGCTGGGCACTTTTTGTGGGAGAAGGTTTGAAGAGGTGGCCGTAAGCAGATGGCCACCTGACATGTCCTTCCCATCCTGGAGAACAGTCCTGCGGAGACCCTAGGACTGCAGCCCTGGTCTCTTGGGGGAGACGTGACTTGGGCACCGTGGGCCACAGCCGGAGGAGCCGGGCAGCAGCTCCAGAGCAGAGGAGGGCTCCGTCCTCCCTGTGTTCCTGGAACCCTCGCTCTGGTCTTGGCTCGGCGCTGGGCAAGCAGAGGCCACACCCAGGGCGATGTGGGGTGGACTTTGACAGCACTTCTGGTTCCCACACCCACGCCAGCCCAGGGGCCTCAGGCCTGCTCTGGCCTCGGCCGCCCAGCGCAGGTCTGGTCCCGGCCTCTCCTGTGTATATGGAGCTCAAAGCCTCTGCCTCAGCCCGGCATGTCTGCCTTGCAGCAACCACTTTTTTAATGCTCTCGATGGTGAAATTGGCTTGAGGATCACAAGGTGTCACAACAATGAGGCAGAGAACTCCTGTATCCTTCAGCTCCTGCGTGGAGACCCTCTGGCCTCGTTGCTGGAGGTGCCCTGGCCACCAGTGCTGGGCACCCGGGTTGGCACCAGGAGGTGGACCAGGTGCACGGGGGAGGAGGCTTGCTCCTCTTGTGTGGGAGATGCCCCTGTCTTTCCTGAAGCCAGCGTCCCTTGGACTGGGGCTATGCCCCCTGGAGGGTACGATTCCGGAGGGTTGATCTGCAGTAGAAGACAACGCCCTGTGGTTGCTCCCCACGCCAGCTGCTTCTGGCAGGGGGAGCGTCTCGGCTGGGAGGGCTGTCTTCATGCCACTCCTGCAGTGTCCCCTCTGGCCAGGTGGACTCGCTGGCCTGCCTGGGCTGTGGGCTTCTGCAGCAGGATGGACCCCTGGCTGGCTTGACGGCTCCGTCTCCATCTCATCCTAGTTACGGTCACGAGGGCAAGGGGCTCAGCTTTCCCTTTACGATAAAGAGACAAAGTAATTTGCTTTTTCCAAACAGGACTTTGAATGGAAGAGCGCTGAGATGATGGCCGCGGAGCTGGTGTTGGGCTGTCCACCCAGGGCAGCAGTGCAGGCTCATTTGCTCTGGGTGGACCTAGTGCTAGCTGTGCACAGCAGGGGCCGGTGAGGACAGCAGGGTGGACTCGGATGCTCGGGTCCCCTTTAGGGAGAGGGACTTCTACGCCACCGCAGACTGCTGCCTGCAGAGACCCTCAGGGCTCAGCTCCTGGTCAGGGGCACTCTGCTCCCTGGGGTAGCCCAAGTACAGTGACATGACGAGGTGGGGTTATGAGGACCTAGGTCCTGACCTCGCCCGCCCAGGAAAGCTCCGAGGGGCACCCCATCGGGGCATCCCCTCAGGCTGGGCTGAGGCTGCGCTGGGATGGACTCTTGGCTTCTGCCTCCAGTGCCTGTGGCCTGGCCTCCCAGCCTGGGGCGGCCCACGAAGTGTCCACACTAACCTCCCCCTCAGAGCCTCACCCCTGCCCCAGCTGTGGGCTTCACACCCATGGGGGTGGAGAATGTGCAGGTCGTGGGATTTGGGGAGCTGCCTGCCAGCCCTGCCAGCAGAGAGGCCTCTGCAGCTGGAGCAGGAGAAGCAAGGGAGAAGCAGGTGCCGGGTCCACACCACGCAGGGAGGGGGACACCTGCCCAAGGCTGCATTTGGTGGTTGAGAGATGGGCAGGGACAGGAACCAGAGGGCGAGTGAATCGGGTGACCCCCCCTGAAAGGATGAGGGGCCCAGTGGCTAGCTGACAGTTAAGGCTGTGTGGGAGGCCTGGCCTCCTGGCCACGCAGGTGAAAGAGAGCCTCCAGAGGGGGCATCCTAGCACTGCCACCAAGGGCCGATGGGCAGTGCTGGGGTGCTGGCTGGGATGCAGACGCAGGGCCACTCTTCTGATGACCTCAGCTCCCCAGGGTCCTGGGACCCTCTGAGCCCGAGGACTGTGCCTCTCCAGGGGATGACGCACAGGGGCAACCGCCCCAGCACCCTCCTGGCCACAAGATACACAGCTGGGGACATGCGGCTCTGAGATGGAGGAAAGGGACTGTGTCCAGAGGAGCCGCAGGCCAGGGGCAGGAGTGGAAGCAGAGCAGGCCGGGAGCCTGGGTGGCGGAGCCATTGGTGGGTGGAGCAGGTGCAGAGCAGCAGAGTGCCTGTGGGATGATGGTGGCTTGGGAGGGGGACGAGGGCCTGGGTGGGGCTGCGAGGTATGGAGTGCTCCCGATACCTCCTGGGAGCACACACCATGTGGGGCCCCAGCATAGGTGCTGGAGGGAGGCCCAAGGCCCTGAGGCGTGGCCTGCCTTAGAGGCCATTCTACCTGAAGCTGGAGACCTTGGAGGACATGGGAGGCCTGTGACATGCAGCTGCTGCCCAGTTGCAAGGAGCCCCCAGCTGGGAGACACCAGGTGGTAGCCTCCTCCAGCCAGCTAGCACTAGTCTGTGTCCCTTGCCTCAGACCAAGAGGCTCCTTCTCCTCTGGCCTTTAGCCGGGCCTTAGCCATGTGTCTTTGTACAGTGCAGAGATGTCTCCAGACCATCTGAGGCTGGCTCAACAGGAGTTTGAAGCTTCGGCCCGGGCCTCCTGGAGCTCTGGTGGGGAGGCCCGAGACTCATGAGAGCTTCTGCTGCCTACCGAGCAGTTCCCGGGGAGGGCTGGACTCCAGGCCGTGGGTGGCGTCCTGCCAAGGCACCTCTGATGCCCTGACCCTGTGGCCCTGTTTGTCACTATGTGCAGTGGAACCGCCCACCTGAGACTTGCTTCAATTCCTGGCCTGCAACTTCACAAGATATAACAAATGACTGTTTATTTACTGTAGACCTCTAAGGTTTGGAGTGACTTGCTATGCAGAAATAAATATCTGGAACAATTAAGTCAACCCAAGTGCCTTTGCCTGGGGGCTGGATATCAGCCCACCCGCCTCTGGCAGAAGTCGCACTTCTTGGAGGTGGAGTTTGGCAGGCTTGGAGGTGAGAGCTGGGCTGGCCACCAGGGGCACCTCATTGCTGGCCAGCGCTGCCGACGCCACCTGGCGTCCCAGGGCCTGCCAGGGCCCGCCCTGGGGCGGGGCTCATCCATCTCTACCACGGGCACACCTGGCTGGCATTCCACCATGCAGGCATTCCGCGGCTGTGGCCAGGACGGATGGTGAGGGAGTGCATCCAAGCCCCCGTCTGCAGGAGCTGCATCTGCTGCGCCACGGGGAGGTCGGCTGAGCACCACGGTGCTCTCAGAGCCAGAGCTGCGAGGGCAGTGCTGTGGCAGGAGCAGGGGCAGGAAGCCAAGGCAGGAAGCTGTGCCAAGGCAGCCCGCTGGCCCAGGGCCATGGGCAAGGGCCGGGCAGGGCAGCGAGATGCCTGCAGGGAGGAGAGGTGACGGGGCCAGCAAGGTGAAGTCTGCTGGGACGGACGGGGCTCTAGGAGTCGGGTAGCCCGCAGGGAGAGGGTGTGTGCGCCAGGCGGAGGCGTGGGCCCTGGAGCTCGGGTTTACAGTCTCACTTTTCCACGCACTCACAAGTCAGGAAAGATACCAAAGCGTTGGAGCCCGGCTGGGGGCAGAGTGGACACTCCCAAGCTGAGAAAAGCGCCTTCTGGGAAAGGTGTGGTGGAGACGAGGTCTGGCCTGGGAGTCAGTCCAGGGGCCGGAGGGGACTCCAGACCTGCAGGGCCATTGCTCCCGCCTCAGAGCCCTGGTGCCCAGGCTGTAATCAGAGTGCAGGGCAGGCTGCACACCCCGAGGGGTCATCGGTCTGTCACTAGAAGCTGAGTTCTGTCCCAAGGGGCTTCCTAAATTAGCATATTTTATTTTCAAGAGGAGTTTAAGCTCAAGGGGAAATTCAGCCCAGAGAACACAGGTCCTGCACACGCCTCAGCCCCTGCCCAGTGCCTCGCCCCTCACTCCTTACAACTGGGAGCCAACTGACCGGTCCTCATTCCCGGGTGTCCACAGTGGGCATCATGGTCCCCTGCTGGTGTGCACTCTGTGGCTCTCTGAGCCCTCAGGAGCCTGTGACCCCAGTGCAGGGCCTGAGGTCACTGGTGGCGCCACCTCTGCCTGGTGGGGTGCCTGCTCTTCAGGGTGGAACTCACACCCCGCTGTCCTCACGCCTGGCAGGAGCCCCTGGAGTTAGCATCTTCCTGACTCCCCTTCCAGCCTGGGCCTCTGCCCCCTGCAGGCTTCTGTTCCAGCTCTGCCTCCAGCCAGAGCACCTCGCACTGGCCACCCAACCAGAGCAAGAGGCTTCCTGCAGGCCTCGAGCATGGAGGGGCAGGGCTTAGGGAATCACTGTCCTTGCCTGACTCTCCCGAAGGAGAAGCATGCATTCCGCCCTGCCTGGGGCCAAGTGGACCTGGTGTCCACAAAATCCAGCTGATTGACTGGTGGTTTCCTCGCACAGGTTTTAGGGAGGGCTGGTCACTCAGAGATGATTTCATGCTGTCATCAGATGGGCAAAGACAGGGCAGCTGGCCGAGCCTCAGGTGACCAGGCTCTGGGAACAGAAAGGAGGCCACCACCCTGAGTGAAGGAGGTGGGTCTCCAGGTGTGCATGGTGCAGGGACAGCAGCAGCTCTGTCCCTCACCACACCCTCCACACTAGAAAGGATTCGATTTCCACACTAGGGCCTCTGACTGCTCCCTCTGCTGAGGAGGACGTGGACATGCAGGGAGATGGGGTGGTGACCTGTCCTCTCCTAAAGACAGGCAGTGGCAGGCCGGCTGAGGCTGGGGCTACCCTGGCTGGCCTCTCCGCTGGCCTGCTGCCTCCCAGGACACACCTGGGCCCAGGCCCAGCAGCAGCAGTGTCTTGTTGACTGCCTCTGGACGGCCAAAGGTGATCTGCGTCGTCTGACAGGCTGCCTTCCTGAGCCTCCTGGGACCCTCTGGTAAACCCAGGGATCCCAGGAAATCCCAGACCCCCTGTGGAAAATCCAGGGCCGGGACCCTCGGCACTCCCAGGACACTGGAAAGCTCAGGATCGTCCACTCTGTCCTCCTGCTTCTGCTGGAAAGGGCTGAGCTGCATGTTGAGCTCCTACAAGCGACGTTTTAAGTGTGGCACTTGGGAGCAACCGCGCTCCTGGAGGATCACCTTTCCAGGTGCTCGGGTGCTGTTCTCCAAGTCACTCTTCCTGACGCCCTGGGTAGAGGCGCACCTGCTCACTGTGAGACGAGGAAGCTGAGCCACACCTCATGGCTGGCTTGTCCCGGCAGAGTTGTGATTCAGAACAAGATCTTGTTCCTGAAAGAAAAAGGAACTTCTGCAATTTCTCATCAGCTTATCTGCTCATTTGTTTTTTCCCCGAGAGGTCAGTGTTGTATCTCGGAGTAGAACATGCGCAGACTGTCTGCCATCGAGTGATGGTTTCTGGGGGAAGTGGGGCCCTGGACCTATGGAGTGCTGGGCAGGCTCTGGGAAGGCCCCACATGCACAGTCCCTAAGCAGCGCTGCCCTGCGGGTGATGTGGCGGCTCCCCTGCTTGGGTGACCACTCACGTTTTTGGAGCTTACTCCTGGGAACTTGTAGGGGGTTAAACTCCTTGGGGAAATGGCTGATCTCAGGGCTGAGGTGGGAAATAGGCAAGGGGAGCCTGGAGCGTTTTGTGTTCAGAGTCAGGAAGAAGGTGGTGCTCAGGAACAAAGTGAAGGGCATCCAGCAGTGATGGGCGTGTCTGGGATGCTGCAGAGCCCTGGGCTGTCCGGAGAGACACTGTCCAGAGGTCCTGTCTCGCTGGGCTTCCCCTCGGGTCTGCTCACCTCCTGTTTGTTCCCCTCCTCTGCCAAGAGCAGCAGCACGGGGGCCGTGCCAGCAGCTCCTTCTGGCTCAGGCCTGCCATGGGCTGCTGCTGGGTGATTCCCCTCTAGTCTTCCATCTGGCCCAACCTGCGCCCCAGGCCGAGGTCCTGCGTCCTGCTCTGGCTGCAGGCTCCACCCAACCTCTTGTCTGCCTAGAAGCTGCCTGGCCTGGCTCTTTCTGGGGGTGTCCCTGGGCTATCCTGCATTCATGAATGTCCATCCTAGACAGCACACTTACCCTGTGCAGTTAGGAAACACGTGCACACTCACACACACTCACACACACACACACACACACACACACGCACGAACAGGGCTGGGGGTGGGAGGGACCATGACTGGGAACCACCCTGTGACAGACTGTTAACATACGAAGTTGAGAAACACCGTTAGTTTTCCCCATCAGAGGAGGGTCTGAGGCCCACGAGCGCAGTGCGTCTCCAGCCCTCACCTGGGGACCAGCTGCATGGCCTCTATGTAGAGTCCAAAGCAGGACCCCCACCATCTCCACGGACCCACACAGCTATTATCCCTGCCCTGCGGGGTCCTTGGACGTGAGCTGCCAGGGTTGGTGTGATAAAGGCCCCAGGAGTTGTCGCCCTGAAACGCTCCACTTTCTGCAAGGGAGCTAATCCTGGAGGGCCTGACAAGGCAGTGGGCAGCCACAGCCCGAGTAAGAGTGAGGCCGTGGTCCTCTGCGCTGGCGGTGTGCCTGCATCACCCTCAGGACAGTGGTCACATCACATGTCCTTCCAGAGCTCGCCTGTCCTCTGGGCATTGGGGTGACTGGCGGAAGGCACTTCTCTTCAGGCTGCTCGCAGCCCAGGGCAGAGGTCCACCTGCCAAGGAGCAGCCAGGGCTGGAGGGGGGCCTGCACCCCTGGGAGGGAAGTGGGCATCCAGCTCTCGGGGGCTGCCTGAGGGACGCCTGTCAATGGACCCCAGCAGCTGTACCAGCTAGTTAGACCAGAGTGAGGGGTAGACAGACGGGCCATCTTACAGACCGCAGCGGGGCAGAGGCAGGAGGCAGGCACTCCGGAGTCTAGGGGTGAGGGTGGGGCTCGGCAGATTCCTCCAGCCTGCTCCCTCCCCAGAGGCAGCCCTCCCACTTGGAATTGGCTGCCTTTCCCAGTGAACTGGAGCCACCCCGACCCTCCAAATCTGGGCTGGGCTGGCTTTGACCGCAGAAGGCAGCACCTACGCCTGCACAGGCCCACATGCCCCTCTCCCTCTCTCCCTCTCTCCCTCTCCCACAGCTCTGTGCACAAGCCCAGGCAGGGGCCCGCTGTCCCAGCCATCATCCTGGTCCAGCCAGCCATAAGCTGACACCCTAGACAACAGACTCCTGTGTGAGCCCAGCTGAGATCGGCTGGGTCCCAGGAGAAGCTGCCAAGCCCGCTCTGACCTCATAAGGAGTAGTAAGCAGCTGCTATTCTAAGTCGCCCAGGGTTAGAGTGGCGTTGGGCTGTCGTTCCACTTCATCCATATGGAGAGGTCAGGACCATCAGGGCTGCAGGTCACAGTAGGACTTCTGCAATCATCCTAAGGCTTGGGGGGGTCGGTGAAGTGTGCTGTGCAGGGAAGTGCTAAGGTTAAATTGGCGTGATCATTCTGAGCAATCGGAGAGCAGCAGCTATGCAAGGCTCTCATCTACAGTTCACAAGTGACACCACTAGCGTGTCCAGGAAGCAAGGCCTGACCTCCACCTCTGTCACCTGCCAAGGTGTTTATTACCTAAATTTCATCAATATCTCTGGCTTTTAAATCCTTGAACAGTTAGAGTGCTCTGAGTGAGAGCTTACAACCGTCAACTATGGTCCTGGATCCCACTACAGAGCTGATGTCAGTTAATATCTGTATATTTATCAACTCGTTCAGTGTACAACCTACCGACCCACCTGCTTCTCTGCCCTCCATCTACCCACTCATCCATCCATTCACCTACCCGTCTGTGTACCCACTCTTCCATCCACTTGGCCATCCATCTATCCATTCACCCCCATCCACCCATTCACACATCCATCCATCCACCCACCCAGTTATCCATCCATCCATCCATCCATCCACCCACCCAGTTATCCATCCATCCATCCATCCATCCACCAACCCAGTTATCCATCCATCCATCCAAACACCCATTTATCTATCCATTAAACTATCCATTCATCCACCTGCTCATCTATCCATCCATCTATCCACCTATCCATCTATCTATCGATTCTCCAATCCATCCACCCATCCATGACTCTCCTACTCTATGAGGTGCTCTCCACCACCCTCCTCCTCCATCAGGTGTTCTTCTCACCTCCTCCTCCTCCTCTCCCTCCTCCATCACGTGCTCTTTCCACAGCCTCCTCCTCCCTCCTCCTCTTCTTCACCCCTCTTCCTCCATTAGGTGCTCTTCCCACAGCCTCCTCCCCCCCCTTTTCCTCCTCCTCCCTCCCTCC